>RJWM01023761.1:0-32000 GCA_004363535.1 Dasyprocta punctata
GATTTATATATTATTAATTGTGCTTCTATAAAGATGGGTATGCATGCATCCCTATAATATAATGTCTCTAATTCTTTGGGGGAAATATCTAGAAAAAGAATAGTTGGGTGAAAAGACCCTGTGAAGCCCAACATTATTATTTCTACTTTACTTGATAGAATTAAGGTTTAAAAAGATTAACTGACTTGCCCAAGGTCAACAGCTAGTAAAGAGATTCAAATTTCTTAATATATATATTGCATCAAATCTCAAAAAAGAAGAGAAATTAATATACTAAAATGGCATACTTTAGGCATAGAAGCAGGCCTCTGCAAATCTAGGTTCATCTGGAAAGCCCATTTGCCCCCCTTCAAAAAAAATGCCTACCAGTCATGTGAAACTTAACCATTCTAGTTATACTAGGGGCTTAGAAAAATCCCCCAACTAAAATGGAAATTGAAATCTGGGAAGACTAGATGCTCACACAGGAAAACTTGACAGCTCCCCTTCTTAAAACAAGACCCCAAAGGAAGAGTCAAGAGCATCCTTGAGGAGTAGGGAGAAGAAACCAAAGAGTAAGACAAACTGTGAGAAAGGAAACCTATCTCATGACGGCCCCTGAACCTGCCATAACTTTGCCTACCAGATTCAGCCACTGGCTTGCTATCAAAAGACCAAAGTTCAATCTGAATTCTTTGCAACATGATCACGAATACAGAATTGGCCTCTTCAGCCACTATTTTTATCTGGCTCTTCTTTTGACCAAGGCCATGTATTACCAATCACAGTGTAGGCAGTTAATTCTCCTACATGGGACTCTGAAAGCCCTGAGTCACCCAGGCTCACCCACCTTAACCCCAGTCAGTTTGGATTCTGGGTCCCTAGCAGCATCCTTCTCCCTCTATGCCTCAAGTCACTGATATAAGCACAAAATCAGAAATGAAAGAGGAATACAAAGAACCATAAGCAACCACCACATATAATTAATTATATGCCAAGAGGATGGATAACCTAGAAGAAACGGAAAGATTCCTAGACATGCAAAACCTACCAAGGCTGAATCCTGAAGAAATACAAATTCTGAACAGAGCCATAATAAATAAGGAGATTGAATCAGCAATTAAAACCCCCCATCAGGCTGAATAAGGCAGAGTCATGCCTGAGACTTGATTCCATGAAGACCAACTGAAAACACAAGTAATTGGAAGAAGAGTGGGGAACATACACCCTGATGCAAATAATCAATTTGAAAGAAGAGACAGACTTGCAGGTCCACCAAATCATACACCTAGGAGTTTAAAAGAGGTAAAGCAGCGCAAGAGGGCTGGGCACAGGGCCTTAGCCCATACCCTATACAGGAACCACCATTTTGAGAAGCCCCCAAAGAGCTGGTGGGACCCAAGTAATGTGGCAGAGTGAAGCCACACAGGATAGACTTGGGGTATAGATCACCCTTTGCCTCATTGCCCCCTCCCCAAACAGAGAACTTCACAGCCTATCAGCATTTTTCACCAGCACACACCAGGACCAAGTGATCAGGGAGCTACCCCCTCCCCCAATCTGCCCAATCTCAGACTCTGAACTGATAAACAAGCAACCTCTGCCTGTGTTGGGAGTCTTCAGTATTGGACCCTGAGCACAACTGAGTCACTGCTGGGAGCCTGAAGTTTACCACAAGCTACCTGGTACATTTACCTGGCACACAGAGCTAGCACTGCTTTGGTTTGAGTCCATACTCAGCAACCTGGGCTCACTTGAGCCTACACTGAGCTCTCCCTACCCTGCTCCAATCCTAGACCACCAGAGTCTCTGACATCTACTACCATCCCCTGGGCAACCAAGGCTTGCACAGGGGTGTTCCAAGCATCCTGGGCCTAGCAGGATCTCCACCCTGCATTTAACCAGAGCCCCTGACACAGTACCTGCCTACTGTGATAGGCCAGTCCCTGGCCTGGTTAAGCAGCAAGGATTAACGGCTGCCTGTTCTGTCTGGTGCTCCCAACACACAGGAGACCTTACCCAGTGCTCAACGCCCTCACCGTGTGTATAGGGTAATATGCTATGTACCCCCAAGTCCTCACATACTTTTGATGGGGCTGAGTCTGATGCTTGTGATCAGTTTGTGGTCTAGAGCCAGGATTAATGACTTGACTGCTATACCCACCCAGGGGTGGAGCTGAGATACAGTGTAAGGGAAGGCGGGTCTTTCCCTTGCTCTTCCGTGCTTCTGCCTCTCTCTCTCTCTCTCTCTCTCTCTCTCGCCAGCACGGCTTGCAGCTTGCAGTTTGCAGCCGCCATGAACTGTAGCCCCATCATCCCATACTGCCTTGGAGCCAACTTACGGACTGAAACTCCCAAGAAACTGTAAGAATAAACCTTTCCTTCCCTAACTTTGGGCATCAGGTATTTTGTCTCGGCAATGAGTGAAAAGTAACCAAGACACCGTGTTTGTAGAAATCAGCACACAATAGTCCTGGGCAGATTCGTATCTCCTCTGAGCATCCACAGCACTGAGAGTCAGGTCTGAGGGCCCACAGGAGCTTCCACAAATAGGGAGCCTGTCTCACAGACACTAGACTGCATGCTGGGTAACCAAAGTCGATCCCCAAACAGAAAGAATCCACAACAGGAGCCTCAGAAAGAAGGTCTCACACTTTCCCTGGTCTGGTTACCCAGCTTAAACAGCTCTGGGAGTACAGAGAAACACCTACCCACAGTCCCCGGAACTGAGTAGCCTCCATACAAACGCACAGACTATAAAGGGGCAAAGAGGAATGTGGCTTGTAAGATTAAAGACTATACACCTGGGAGGACAACACTCCTCTAGAAATACATGGGAAATTTTCTCTCTTTTTTTTTTCCCCTTCATTATTGGTACCTTTTTAAATTTTCACTATTCTTTTAATGTAGGCTAGAGTTTTACCACCCATTTTTTATCCCCCTTTTAATATTACTTTATTTGTTTGACTAGGCCCTATTTTTACACACTCTCTCTCTCTCGCTCACTCCTTTCTTTTCTTGTTTTCTCTCTTTCAACTCTCCCTTAGTATTTCTTGTATTTTTTTTCTTCTAGTTTAATCTCCACTCCCTATAATTTTTCCTTCTCCTAGGTGGTCATCTCTGTTACTGTTACTTATACCACTAATTTCCCTTTACTCCTTAACAGGACTCCTATATCAATTTCACCACATATCTACCATTGCTTTATTTTTCATAATCTATTTATTTTGTTCCTTTTTCTTCATACTACCTGTCCCACTTACCCCTATACCTCTGTAGGTAGTTAACTATATTGTACTATGGCTGGATACTGCTTTATGGTGAAAGGTGGCATGGCAAATGTATTGGTATGTATCTCCATTGAGGGGATATTAACTGTGTATAATTTTCTGATTTGTGTTAGGTCTTGTTATATAATTATTAATCTTATACCTGTAATTAAAGGTGACATTAGTTATTACAGTTTGTCATTTTCCAGTTTGTGTTTGATACTATAATTATTACTGATTCTACTAAGTAGCCAAAGTGACATAGCACTTGTGATCAATTTATCCTCCTTGTATGCCAATACCTAGATTATCTGAGGCCATAAACAATCTACCACCCAGTACCAAAGAACTCGGTGCTAGGTCAAACAGGATATCACCTCTTATTCCTAATAAACAGAAGAGGCAGGATCCTTGGACAGACTCAAAGGCCAAAAGCCAGCTACACCTAGAAGACAACACTGAAAAGTAGTCATTATATAAAGTCTTGATTCAGTAATAAAACTACCTACCATAAGCAACTTACAAGCCTCAATGTGGAAAACAAATTTTTAAAAAGATAGAAAATGAGAAAATACGGAAGCAAGAAGGAATCCAAAACACCCAATTCACTCAAAGCAAGCCCTTTTGAAGCAGAAGAAATCAAAAGCCTCCCAGTTGGATTTTACGAAATGGTAACAGTAGTAATAAGCAGATGAATAAAACCCTAGACAAAAACAAACCAGAAATAATCACACATGTAGTTAATGAGATGATAACCATAATGAAGGAAATGGTTAGTGAACCTAGAGTAGATACAGATAAAAAAAAAAAATAGAAGAGTTTAGGGAAACCATGAATGCCCAGCATAGGAAAGAACTGGATGCCATAAAACAGACGCAAACAGATACCCAAGAGATTAATCATTTTACTGTGAAAAGCTCGCAGAATCACCCATCGTGAAGACAGACTATCAGATCTAGAAGACAGGGTTGTGTTTGGCAATCATCAAATGAAAGACTTCTTTAAAAACAGCAAAGGAGGCTGGGAGTGGTGGTACACTCCTGTAATCCCAGCACTCGGCACACTGAGGCAGGAGGATCGTTGCAAGTTCAAGACCAGCCTGGGCTACAAAGCGAGCCCAAGGCCAGTCTGAACTGTATGGTGTGTCTGTCTCAAAAAGACAAAAAGAAAAAAAAAAAAAAAAGCAAAGGACCATGAAAAATCAATCCAACAGCTTCTAGGCAATGCAAAGAAGACTAATAAAAGATTAGCTGGAATTGATGAAAAATCAGAAGACCACACAAAGGATACAAAAGCCTTGTATCAAAGAAAAAACTAGGACCTGATAGCTTCATGGTTAAATTATACCAAATATTTAAATAAGAAGTAGTAATATTACTCCTTCTCAAACTTTAAAAAGCAAACAGGTGGAAAAAACATTTAACAAGGTCAGCTTTACCCTGACACCAAAGCCAAACAAGGATACTACCAAAAAAAAAAAAAAAAAAAAAGAACAGGACAACACTCTTGCTGAACACAGATGCAAAAATTCTCAACAAAAGACTGGATAAGCAAATTCAACAGCACATTAAAAGAACCACTCACCATGATCAAGTAAAATTTGTCCCTGGAATGCAAGAACTGTTGAGTAGACACAAACCAATAAATTTGCTATGCCACCTTAAGATGGATAACAAAACCATATGACTCTTGATACATGTAGGAAAAGCATTTGACAAAGTCAACATTCCCCCTGTGATTAAAAAAAAAAAAAAAACCCTCTCAACAGTCTAGGTATACAGGAAATGTGCCTCAACAAAGTAAAAGCTGTATCTTACTCACCTGCCTGTCACTGAAACAAAATATCTGACAGTGAAAACTTAAAGTACAAGAGGTTGATTTTGACTTTCGGCTTCAGTCCATGGTCAGCTGAAGGAACATGGCAGAGGGGTGTGGCAGAGGAAGGTTCCCCAACCTGGTAGTCAGAAAGCAGAGAGAGAGACAAGAGGAAACAGGGACGAGAATACAGCCTTCCAGGTCACAGCCCCAGTGACCGGCCCCATTTCCCTAACAGTGATTGATCTACTCAAGAGTACAGTGCCTCATGATGAAAATCAGCTTCCAAACACTCACGACTTTGGGGGAACATTTTAGAACCAGATTGTAATAGGCCAAATATGATAAACCCATTGCTAACAGCGTACTGAACATTCAACATGTGAAAGCTTTTCCTATAATTTCCCATTCTTATCACTTCTACTCAGCATAGTACTGGAAGTTGTAGCCAGAGCAATTATGCAAAAGAAAGAAATAAAAGCCATCCTAATAGGAAAGGAAGAAGTGAAATTGTTTGCTGATGGCATGATCTTATTATGCATAGAAAACTCTAAAGACTCTAGCAAAACAGTGTGAGAACTGATAAATGCAGTGAAATCACAGAGGCAAAATCAATACAGAAAGCATTTAATACAGCAGTGTCCAGGGCAAGAGGTATCCAGAGGCAAACATGTATGCAAACTCAGGAACAGTAAGTCATGTTCTGTTTATGTCTGAAAAGATGTCAAGAGTTTCATTCACATTGTATCAAAGCCAATCTGGAAAACAAGCAGGAGGTTTATATTCAACAATCAAAAACGATACAATAGAAGGGAAGCAAGAGGTCAGGCCTTACCTTGAGAAGGGCTGCTGATGAGCTGGATGTGGTGTACAATTATGTTTCTGAACCAAACATTTGTCTAATAATGTGACTATTACTCACACCACCAGAAAAATCAGTCATGAGTAAAGGGAAGGGTGTTGCTAGCCAAGTCATAGGCCTCAGCTCCCCTCCATATCAAGGGAAGACCATTTTCATCCAGCATATTTTTGTTTGTCTTGGCTTGTTATTTGATGTCAGCAGCCTCTACATAAAGTGTTGAAGTACATGGTAAAACCACCTCTTGCTCTATCTTTCCCACTGCTCCCAAAGGATTTCAGTTGCATAAATCCACTTTTTAAAACGCCTTCTACTGATCCTACTGAGATTTGATTTTCCAAGAAAGAATATCCAGAAACACAGATCTGGGAGGCTTTTCCTAGTAGAACTGCTGCTTTAGTTTAACTTGAAAAAGCCCACACCCGGTTCCTAATGACAAACATCTGAACCAGGTCTTCCTGCAGGCAGGATTCTTCCTGCTCATTCAGTTCTATATGTAAACCGCAGATCGCTTGTCAAGAAATGGAGCTTGCCAGGAGAACAACATTCCACCAGTCTCTGATTTAGCAAGACATTTCCATATCACTCCCCCAACCAGATGGAAACCCTCCACTTCTGTTGTGCAAAAATTGATCTCCTCTTGCTGACTTTCCTGATTTAAAAGTCTAATTCATTTCACCAAGTGTGTGACAGAAGGAAACCAAGTACACCATCTCTCTCCTGCCAGACTACTCCAGACCAAAGTGATTGCATTTTTATTCTGGAAAAAAATGGTCCTAATATGCTGAGCAGGGAGTGTCAGCCCAGTGTTATCCTCTTCCTAGTTCCACAGGACCCAGACTGATGGCACTGGAGGAAAAACTAACTTAGGAATCACGTCAGACACTACTTTCTCCTCCATGAAAAATAACAGCCTAATGAATAAGCACTACCAAATGCAAAGAAGATGTATTTTAAGATACGCTTTAAGATGTGACATACTTTCTCTAAGAAGAGGGCTCCTGAGAGAGGCAATGATTATTTTCCTAACCCCACTAGCATCAGCACCCTGAAGCTCAGCTGTCCTGCAGTGTTCTGGGGGCGAAAAATGTTCCAGCAAGTTAGGGAAGGAAGGAAGGCAGGACAGAAAAGGGCATACATCTATTTGCTGATTGTAAAAGAAAAGATACACAAGTACACAGAACTATATATGAATATATGCACACACAGTATTACAGTGTTTAAAAAAAAAGCATATGGCTTTCGTATATATGATCTGCCCAAAATGGCCTCTCCTGCTTAATCTGCAAGGCAAATCTATGTAAACGATCAATCCACACTCTGTAACTTGTAGCTCCCAACCCCATTGCCTATTTCATCATCTGCTATCATAGCTCCCAGACGTCTTCTAACCTGCCAACTTTCTTCTAGGTTCAAACAAACACAATGCCGCAAGTATCCCTGGATCACACACAATGTTTTATTTAATTTTTATTGAATCCAAAAGAAAACTCAAATTTGAAAACTAGAACTAGGCAGAGTTGGGTCTACGAAGCTCAGTGCAAAGAGACTACTGTGCGAAGAAGCCGATTTTACTAATCAAAAGGAAAAATCTTTAGGTATCTGACCATAAATACACTCCCATTAAAGAGTGCTATTCTAGTGAAGAAAATGATCGAACAGCGCCACTTACAGCAGCAGCCAGTAAGTGCAGCGGATCTGTACCGGGTCAGCAAAAAGCAGGCCCGGGTCTGGCTCCGCACACTGCCTCTTGGTCCCTCAGTCTCTGCAGAAAGTGTGACAGTGATAAGCCAGTTCAATTAGTTTGTCATCACTTCAAAGGAACGCACAGACTCTAGCATATGTTAGAAAGAAAATAATATCAGAGACTATGTGTTTGTAGATATACACATATAACTATGTATGTATAAGTATGCAAGATAGGTAACTATACTACTAATCCTCTGTTAGTTAATTAGAAAGAATAGCTTGTTTTATCATTGACTGTCTGATTTTTTTACGCCTATATTTTGTAACTTGAACAACTACTTCTAAGATAACAATATGTACTATATTGATTAGTATTGATTTCTTACTGTTTTGGGTTTTTGTTTCTTTTTCTTTTTTGTGGCACCAGGGATTGAACTCACAACCTAGTGCCTGCCAGGCAGGCGCTTAAGTCACTAAGCCAAACTCCCAGCCCTAGTTTCTTGAGACAGGGTCACACTATGTAGCTCAGGCTGGCCTTGCGCTTGGCGTTGTAGCCCAAGCCGGCCTCAAACTCACAACATTCCACCTACCTCAGCCTCCCTAGTGCTGGGATTAAATACTGTTTTGGTTTTTTGTTGTTGTTTTTTGTTTTGTTTTGTTTTGTTTTTGAAATTCTGTGTTACTTCTATCTTTTTTTCTGTTTTACTTTTTTAAAGTAAGAATAATAATAATAATAATATCAGGCTCCACTGAATCTGAGAAGTGATTTTTATCAGTGGTTCCTAATACCCGAAATGACAGCCTAGGCCCTAGGGAATCCTAATGTAAGCATCTGCCTTATGAGACTAAAACATTTATTCCAAGACTTCTCCCAAAACTGCAAACAAATTCGAACTTCAGGGACTGCCTCTTCTATTTCCTAACGAGTGTGTTAGACACATAAATCCTCAGTAACACTGCACCAAATAGAATGCAACAAATCATCAAAAAGATCACACATCATGATCAAGCGGGTTTCACCCCAGGGATTCAACATATGCAAATTGATAAATGTAATAGGCCACTTAAACAGAAGTGAGGATGCAAATCATATGATCAAATCAATAGATGCATAAAAAGCTTTTGACAAAATCTGATGCCCATTCTTATGACAAAACCCTGAAGAACATAGGCACAGATTACCTCAATCTGGCAAAAGCCATTTATGACAAACTTACCACAATCATATTAAATGGGGAGAAGCTGAAGGCTTTTCTTCTAAAATCAGGAACAGGACAAGCATGTCCACTGTCACCACTCCTGTTCAACACAGTACTCAAAACCCTAGCCAGAGCAGTGAGGCAAAACAAAGAGACAAAATGGATATGTATAGGAAGAGAAGAGATCAAATTATGGTTACCTGCTGGCTTGATCTTTTACACAGAAGAAAATTTCACTGAAAGACTTCTGGAGTTAATAACCAAATTCAGCAATATAGCAGGATAAAAAACCAACACATGAAAATCAATAGCATTCCTGTACAACAATCATGAACTTCCTGAGAAAGAAATCAGGACAGCAATATCAGTCTCAATAGCATCAAGAAAAATTAAATACTTAGGAATTAATCTAATCAAAAAAGTGAAAGACCTCTATAATGAAAGAGATAGAGATTGAAAAGGAGATTGAAGAAGATATCAGAAAATGGCAAGATATTCCCTGTTCCTGGGTAGGCAGAACCAACACTCTCAAAATGGACAATTGATTCAGAGATTTAATTTTATGCCAATCAAAATACTAAGAGCACTCCTCACCAAAGTAGAAAAAGTAATCCTAAAATTCATATGGAACCAGAAGAGACCCAGAAGAGTGAAAGCAACCCTGGGAACAAGAACAAAGCAGAAAGCATCATAATCCATAATTTCAAGTTATATTACAAAGCTAAATTCATAAAAACAGTATGGTACAGGCACAAAAACACACATGTGAATCAATGGAACAGAAAAGAAGATGCCGAAAAACCCAAGACACACTCAGCCACCTGTTCATTGACAAAGGAAACAAAAGCATACACTGGAGGAAAGACAGACTCTTTAATAAATGTGTTGAGAAAACTGGCTATCCACATGCAGAAGATAGAAGGGAGAGCCATATCTCTCAATAGGTACTAAAATAAAGTCAGAATGGACCAAAGATCTAAATATTAAAACAGAAGCATATTGCTGAAAGACAAAATAAGTAAAACTCTTGAAGTCATATGAATAGGCAAAGACTTTCTGAATAAAACTCCAATTGCACAAAATAATGCCAAGAGTCAAGAAATGGGATTTTATCAAATCTAAAAGCTCTGCACAACAAAGCAAACAGCTCACAGAGTAAAAAGATAACTTACAGAATGGGAAAAAATTTTTTTCCAGTCATACCTTGGACAGAGGACTAATGTCTAGAATTTAGAAAGAACAAAAAACAAAAAACAAAAAATAGACCCTCCAAAATAAAAGAACCAATAAAAAATGGGCAACCAAAATTAACAGACACTTCTCAGAAGAAGAAATACAAAAAGCCAATAAATCCATGAAAAAATGTTCAACATTGCTGACCATTAGAGAAATGCAAAGTAAAACAACACTGTTAGCCGGGCATGGTGGCGCACGCCTTTAATCCCAGCACTCGGGAGGCTGAGGTAGGTGGAGCGTTGTGAGTTCGAGGCCTGCCTGGGCTACAACGCGAGCGCAAGGCCGGCCTGAGCTACATAGTGCGACCCTGCCTCAAAAAACCAGGGCTGGGGAGTTTGGCTCAGCGGCTTAAGTGCCTGCCCTGGCAAGCGCAAGGTTGTGAGTTCAATCCCCAGTGCCGCAAAAAAAAAAAAAAAAAAAAAAACACTGTTTCCATCTTACTCCCAAAAGAAGGGCTATCATCAAGGAATCAAATAATAACAAATGCTGGTGAGGCTGTAGTGAAAAAAGTAACATCTACACTGCTGGTGGGAATTTAAACTAGTACAACCATAATGAAAATCGATGTGGAAATTCCTCAAAAAAAAAAACACTAAAAATGAAAATTTCATTTGCCTATGTATTCCTCTTCTTGGCATCTTCTAGAAAGAGTTAAAGACATGATATTACAGCAAAACATGCATATCCGTGTTTACACACCACGATTCACAATAAGCATATTTTGGGAGCAGCCTATATGTCCATCAACAGACAGATTGTGGTATCTGAACCTAACGGAATACTACTACTCTGCAATAGAGAAGGATAAATTCGAGTCATTTGTAGGAAAATGGATGCATGATAAAACATAACATTAAGTGAAATAAATCAGACACAGAAGCTTACATACTGTGTGATTTCTCTCATATGAGAAATCCAAAGTATAAATAAAGAGTAAAAAAATAGAACAGATAAAAGGAAATGGAAGTGGACTTTTCATAAACGGGAAAGGGTCTAGGAGATGGAGGAAAGCAGGAAGAAGGGAGGGAAAAGGATGTAAAAAGGAATTAAGATAAGTCACGCACATGTACCAAATAGCCACAATGAAAGTATGTGTCACAGGTATGTACTAATAAAATTTTTTAAACGGAAAGAAAGAAAGAAAGAAAGAAAGAAAGAAAGAAAGAAAGAAAGAAAGAGAAGAAAAGAAAAAAGAAAAGAAAAGAAAAGAAATGAAAAGAAAAGAATCCTGCAGGCATGGTGGCACAGGCCTCTAATCTCAGCACTCAAGGGACCGAGGCAGGGGTATTACCATCAGTGTAAGGCCAGTCTGGGCTACATAATGAATTCAAGGCCAGCCTGAACTACATGGTGAGACCCTGTCTCAAAAAACCCAAAACGTGGGCCCAGAAAATGTAGGTGGCATCTGGGCGGACGCTGACTAGCAAGACAGGACTACCGAGCCCTAAACTGATGCTTCTCCCTCTGCTCTTCAGATTCCCATGTCTCCAGGCGTGGCTGGCAGTCAGGAAGCACCAGAGTCCTCTAGAGACATCTGTAAACAGCACCCTGGGCTTATTCAGTCTGAATCTGCGTTTTGACAAGATCCAACTGATTCATTTGCATAAGTCTGAAAAGTCCTGGTCTAGAGTGACAGTTCTCTAACTTGGCAGCACATTAGAACCATTGGGAAGACTTTAAAAAAATACTGATGCCTGGGCTCCATTCCCTAGAGAGTGTGATTTAAGTGGCTAGGACTTGGCCTGGGCCTAAGTAATTCTTAAAACACCTCACTTTATAAAAAGCTGGCGGTTACGAGATAGGGAGGCCTGCACAGCAAGGGGTCCCACTCAGTAGTCCTAGAACTTTACCTGCATCAGAACCACCAGGATGACTGATTAAACCACCCACCGAGGCCTGGCACAGTTTCTGGGTCAGAAGGTCTGGAGTGGGCCCAGGATTTGCACATCTAAAAACTTCAGGGGATACTTAGGCTGCCAGTCTGGGGAATCCCTGCAAGAAGGACCATACTCAAATTCAAAGCTCAAATTCATTCCGAGAATTTTTGAGGCCCACATACAAACTGTAGTTAAGGAAATCCTATTTGAGAGTGAAACTGTTAAATGTTTAAGGCATTTCATCTGGACTCTCATACATTCACATTTCTCTCAATGCCTTTTTATTTTTTAAATCAGGAGGTTTCTCTGCTTGCTTAATTTTTCCACTAGACCAAGATCTAAACATACATTATAAAAATATTCTGGGATGCAACCCCTGGGAAAAACCAAGGGGAGTCAGCCTCAGGTGTGACACAGGCAGGCTGTTTCTGTGAAGAATGGCCCCCCGGGTCCCTGGGGCCTTGCCGCAGGCCAGGGTCCTATTCTGACATTCAGCTGGGCCCACAGCCCCCGTGTGAGACCCAAGAAGTCACCTAAACTGCTTTGAGGAGTCTCCCAAAAGCAAGGTTGTGAACAGGACACTCTATCTGCCTGAATGTTCTTGGCTTTTGCAGCAGGTTGACTTTATAGAAACAGAAAAGACCAACTTCTTGCTTTTTAAAATTCCTATCCCTAGCCGGGTGTGGTGGTGCACGCCTTTAATCCCAGCACTTGGGAGGCTGAGGTAGGAGAAGCGTTGTGAGTTCTAAGCCGGCTTGAGCTACAACATGAGCACAAGGCTGGCCTGAGCTACATAGTGCAACCCTGCCTCAAAAAACTAGGGCTGGGAGTTTGGCTCAGCGGCTTAAGCGCCTGCCCTTGCAGGTGTGAGGTTGTGAGTTCAATCTCCGATGCCAGAAAAAATAAAATAAAATAAAATAAAATTCCTACCCCTCAGCTCACTGCACATTATCACCATCCATCTGTTCAAAGCCCCTCTCTTTCTTCTACAATACATCCTTGCTTGAGATCATTCCAACCTAACAAAAATGTTTTTAAGGAAATTTGCCTCAGTCTTACACTACAGGAGGCATCAGATCAAAGTGAAAAAATTGTGGATGTGCTTATCAGAGAGTTTCCTGTTATTCGTCTCACTCCTTTTGCAGATGTAAGTAATAAATCTAAAACCAACACCCATAGAAGGGGATTTGGCTCAGGTAATAACACTTAATTAAAATGTATAATATCCATATGTACTAGACAGATACAAAGAATGCTTCTTTGGGCATGTTACAAGATCAGTTTTTCAAAATTTGAAATAGTATTTCTTAACTATAGCCTATAAGTGATAAATACAAGATAGCAAGGGAGGGAATGTAGCTCAGTGGTAGAGCGCTTGCACAGTATGTGCTAGATTCAATTCACACACCAACAAGAAAAAGAGTATAAGATAACATTAGGTGAGATGTAAATGTCAGTAACACTGTCCTTGGGTACAAGATTATGAAATGAGTACTTCAAGCATTAGTAGTAATAAAATATTTAAAACAATTACCATGTATCAAGAGGAATCAGGATATGTCATGTAGAGATACAAATTCCATATGATGCATGTGATTATTATGTCCATCTAAATTGTATCAATAAATTTAATAAGAAAAATTAAATATTAAAAAAGAATTACCATGTATATGTTTACAAAGCACCAAACACTGTACTAAGCATCATCAAATGTATTTTCCCATTTAATCCTCATAAGCCTATAACATAGATAATATTTTTAACCCTGTTTAAAGATGAAAGTCTTGAAACTGAAAGATAAAATTAAAAGGAAAACTTTAATGCCTTTATGCAACAATAGCTCATTCACCCAAGCCAGATAATAATAATAATAATAAAGATTCCCATATCTCCCTTCTCCTAAAAGAATAAACTTTTGCTTGTTCTCCCCACGAGAACCTGTCCTCCCTCTCCTTTCCTTCCTTGGTCTTCAGCCAGCTTCTAGAGGGCTCCAGCAGCGGTCACCCCTCCATGTTTTCTCCCCTTCTCCCCTCAACCTCCTCTACTTTCTTACCTTATGAAATAACATACAGAATCACATCTTTTCCCTGAAACAGACCCCGGGGTGTTTCTCTGCCTTAGCAAAGCCAGTCTCTTGGGCAAGAGTGCCTTTCCCCAATATCTATCACAAAGGTCCTGGTTCAGCTCAAAAATTTTTCAACTCTATCTGGTACCTGAGCTCTTAAACTTCCCTAAGTTGATTTTCACCGATATTTTGTCACAGAGATGAAAAGCTGACTAATACAGCTAGCATTATTATAAAACTGTGTTTTTCTATTTGAAATAATTGAGTCTTGGGCTTTTTAAGTGACCTGAGGTCACATAGTAAGATGCAGGGTACTTTTCCCAGTTTAAAAAAAAAAAGAAAGAAAGACACTCCCTTCTGTGACACTTGAGGGCTCCATTACAGCTTTCTCATGGTTCCACGCAGTGGCAGAGCCTGCATGCCTGGGCCATCTACCTGCAGGTATTGCAGACAGATTAGTCTTGCTATGGTTTATGTCTGGATGTCCCCCTCAAAGTCTCATGAGCTCAAATGTGGGGCTTTTGAAAGGAGATTGGATTGTGAGGGCTTAGAGCTAAATATGATGTTAGGAAGAGAGGCCTGGTTGGAAGAGGCAGATCAGTGGGGGTTTATCTCCCTGCTGGTCCCTCCCTTCACTCTCTCTCTCTGCTTCCGGGCTGCAATGATGTGAGCTGCTTTCCTCCTCCACGGACCTACACAGCTTCCGCCCTGGAGTCAGTGCACTATGGACTTAAATCTCCAAAAAACATGAGCCACAATAAACCTTTCTTTTAAGATGTGGCTGTCAGGTATTTTGTACCAACAACAAGGAAAGTGGCTAAGACAAATCTTCAGACCTGGAGTCTGACAGCTGGGTTCAACTTGACACCCTGCACCTTACTATGTGACCTCAGGTCACTTAACAAGCCCAAGACTCAATTGTTTCAAATAGAAAAACACAGTTTTATAATAAGGCTAGCTGTATTAGTCAGCTTTTCATCTCTGTGACAAAATATTGGTGAAAATCAACTTAGGGAAGTTTAAGAGCTCAGGTACCAGATAGAGTCCCTAAGGTCACAGATCCTCTTCTTCTGTTCTCTGCTTCCCAGATGCCATGAGTTGAACAGATTCCCTCCGCCATGCCCTTCTGCCATGGTGCTCCTGCCTTGGAGCCAACCCGCCATGGACTGAAACCTCTGAAACTGTGAGCCACAGTAAATTTCTTCTCCTCTAAATCATGCACATCAGACATTTTGGTCACAGCAACAAAAAACTTATTAATACACCTATAATATACTTGGAGGTTGTTGTTGTTTTCATTTCTTAAGATAGGGTCTCACTATGTAGTTGTTGTTTTCATTTCTTAAGACAGTGTCTCACTATGTAATCCAGACTGGCCTTGAACCCACTACATTGCCCAGGCTGGCTGCAAACTCATTACCATCCTCCTGCCTCAGCCTCCCAAGTGCTGAGTCTACAGGTGTGTGCCACTATGCCCTACTGTAATATTTTTAATAAGAACTATGTTTAAATTGCATGTAAAAGTTTAATATAGTAGGTGACACATGTTAAACAAACGATAAAATGTTAGCAAGTCTCTTCTTATTTCTGTTGAATTTATTTTCTACTCTGGAGCACAGCAGCCTACACTGGTAGCAAGCAGTGACAAGGTGATGGTCCTCCCCAAAAGGGAAACAGACTGTATCATCTGTTCTAATGATCGCAAAGGCAGCTCTAGCTTATCTATTGGAAAATTAATTTTAGGGGTCTTATGAGGGGGGTTGCAGGGAAGAATGTGGGTGCTAAATTTACATAAAAAACTTTATGGATTTTTAAAAAGCAGTACTGATTTCTCAGTACCAAAAAGAATATAAATTGGAGTTGGTAATACAAACCTACAGTCCCAGCACTTGCAGAGGCTGAGGCAGGAAGAACACAAGTTCAAGTCCTACCTGGGCAACTAAGTGAGACCCTGTCTCAAAATGTTAAAGAACTTTAATAAGGTCTGGGGAAGTAGCTCAGTGTAGAGAGCTCCTGAATTTCATCTCTAGCGGTGGTGGTGGGTAGCAGGAATGTAATGTAGTAGGTAGAAACTGGGAGACAATAAAAATCAATATTTTAGTCACAGTCACATGGCCTTAACCTTCACAGGTGTTCAGACTATGCCCCAGTTGTGTAAGGAGCTGTGTTTATCCCTCAGGCCACCTCCACCCTTTCTCTAAATCAAGGCTAAATCCCCAGTGCTTCCCACCCCTGCTCCGTTATAAGGTCAGGAGGAAAGCACCCAACCACAGCCCAGCGGGTGACTGTGTCCTTCAGTTCTATCCTCCAGGAGAGGTGGGGTGGGATTTGGAAGAAAACCTGGTGTAAGTATCCCTGAGCTGAAGGCTGTGGTGTTTCACATTCTTATTGAGTCTCCTTTCTAGATCTGCATATGGTTCGCTTCTACAGCTTTGGTGCAGCACATGTAGGAGCCAGCATCCTGGTCATCTTTGCCGCACCCTGGATCTTCTCTCTTCCTAGACAAGACACAGTGCTCACATCTAAGTAGCCACTTCTCTGTTCTCTTCCTCACCCTCTCCCTACGACACCGCACCTGTGCCTTGACGTCTCAGAGCATCTCCCTTTGTGGGATTTTCTACACAATAGATCTGGAGTAGAGTTTCATTGCCATCTTGACTGGTTGTTTAAATTTCACAAATTCCTTATTTTGATGATTTATATTTTATCTCCACAATACCCTTTCACGTATATAGTAACTAAAGTGCCTGAAGATTCAATAACTTTGGTATCATAACAGAGAAGATTTAGAAAGAAATTAAAGGAGAATTAAGACCTCATGCTCCTCTCAAAGTCCTCTGTTCCAGTTTGACTGGGTTTTTGGTGGACAAATTAAAGTCTTTCTGACTTTGCAAAGGATACCTTTTTTTTTTTTCTTGGCCAAATATGACCTCCAGGTTTCAAGATTATAATATGTATCACTTTCCAAAACTCACAGAACCACGTTCAAAAAGCACAAGAAAGCTGAGACAATATTATTTTAACAAACATCTACAGAAGAACCAGTGGTTAAGAAAAGAACTGGATGGAGTAAAAGAGGTGATAGTTTGTTGGAGATGGCAGTGCGCACCTACTGTAATCTCAGCACTCTGGGAGGTTGAGGCAGGAAGATTAAGAGTTCAAACCCAGCTTGGGAAATTTAGCAACTTAGACCCTGACTCAAAATAAGAAGTAAAAAAGGACTAGAGGAATAGCTCAGTATGGAGGCCCTGGGTTTAATTTCCAGCACAGAAAAAAAAGGGACAGTCTAATAAAATTTGAGGTCACTGCAATACTATTATAATTCTCATCTCAGGGATTTTATTTCATAACGTTGAAAAACAGCAGCGAAAGCCGGGCGTGGTGGCGCACGCCTTTAATCCCAGCACTCGCGAGGCTGAGGTAGGCGGAGCGTTGTGAGTTCGAGGCCGGCTTGGGCTACAACGCGAGCGCAAGGCCAGCCTGAGCTACCTAGTGCGACCCTGCCTCAAAAAACCAAGGCTGGGAGTTTGGCTCAGTGCCTTAAGCACCTGCCCTGGCAGGCACGAGGTTGTGAGTTCAATCCCCGGTGCTGCAAAAAAAAAAGAAAAAGAAAAAGAAAAACAGCAGCGGTGCAAACTTCCTTAATTTGCTAATAATTTGATTTAGCTAAATGACTTTTCTCCCAAAAGGTGGTCCACACATAGGAGAAACTACTTCGATCTATATATAATTTCACTTCTCATTAAGCCATAAGCTTATGCAGCAGCTAGCAATGCACAGGACGGGTAGGTGAAAGGAAAAACTGTGTGCAACACTACGCAGCTCAGAAATAAAGAGAAGGCTCAGGAGGCGAAGCTCGTTCTCCTCCTGTCTTCAGAGCCCACTGGAGGACATTTGCCAGCTCCTGGGCTGCAGGGGACATCGGCAGCCCCACTCCACTTGACTGCAGGATGTTTCCGGACTGCCTCAGACTCCTGTTTGGACAGTGAGTCCCCTTAGGGTCCAGATCCACTGCTTTCTTCAAAGGCTCTTCCTCTTGTCTTCTCATTCTCCATTTTTCATGCAGAAGTTGTTGATTAAGCACCTACTAAGGGCCAGGCATTGATCTAGGATCTGCAAACACATCGACAACAGTCAGGTCCTTGATTTCATAGATCCTGCATTCTAGAGAGGAAGATGGACAATAAACAAATAATACAGCATGCGGTGATAGGTGCTGTAAAGAAGGAGAAATCAGGGTAAGTAGGTAGGAAAATGTGCTACTTTGTGCAGAGACGGTCTCTCTGTTAAGGTGATATTTGGCAGATATTTACAGAAATGGAGACGCAGCCATTTGGATTTCCAGTAAATCCATTAGACTCTCTAGACAAGATCTCCAAGTCCTTCCACCCCAAACCGCCATCAATGGGTCAGAGATCAGCTTCGTAATGAATTTCATTAACCATTCTTCAAGGAGAAGATTTTTAAGATTTCCTTCCGCTTTACTATCCTATGATTTTAATCTGAACAAGTCTGGTTATTCCACCACGAGGAGGAACTTGTTATTGCAAACTCCACTCCAGGAAAGCACAGCGCTCAGGGTCGGGCGACCCCTGCTGGCCCCCTACCAAGATGCACAGGCAGCCACTGGTAACACCCGCTTCAAATTCTAACAAATATTTTTCACCAAAAAAACTAAATTTATGTTAACTTCTGCAGCCTTTTCCTAAGGTTACCAGGATTGATCCTTTGATCTAGCTGAGCTTTGTGCTTCCCATCAAGAGCACTCCATGGAAGCTTGGATCCCACCCATAAATGTGCCAACCCTGAGGCTTAAAACTAGTCTGGCTCAGTGATGAGCTTGTAAATCACTTTACAGTGAGATGTTCTTGTACTTACAATGGGGTTATATTACTGAAAACCCAGTTTAAAATATCATAAGTTAGAAGTGCATTTAATATACCCAACATACCAAATACCACAATTCAGCCAAGTTTACTTCAAACATGTTTAGAAAACTTATAGTAGAATTTAGTTTAGGCTGGGGGTATAGCTCAGTGGTAGAGTGCTTGCCTAGCATGAAATTGTTTTAATAACATAAACCCACAAAGACAAAACAAAGGGAAATAATCATCAACAAAGAAAAGAAGTCAACAAAATGTGAGAAGCTGAGAATAGAAGAGTACTAACTGTCCTAGTTGGCCAGAAAATATGTTTTTTTATTTTATTTTATTTTAAAGAGAACAAAACAAAACAGAACAGAAGAAAGCAGGCCAGGACAAAGCAATGCAAGCAGCACAAGATTTCAAAACAAGTGAACAGGAAATCAACAGTGGCTACCATAATGTCTCTTGTTTTCTTCGAAATAGTTGTCCATATCTTCCCACACAATGAATTCAAACAAAACACAATAGTATAAAACCGATAAAAACAAAAGAATGAAAGCATTACAGGTCTTCAAAATGCAACAATAGGAAAATCAACAATGGCTACCATAATGTTTCTTGTTCTCTTCAAAATAGCTGTCCACACTTTCACACATATTGAAATCAAATAATACAGAACAAACTAAGAACAACCAAAACAAAGGATATTAGCATTACTGGACTTCACAACAAGATGATAGGAAATCAGCAATGGCTACCATAATGTTTCATTTTTGAAAATACAAGTTTAAAAAGGATTTTGCTAGATAAGTCCTACAACAGAAGACTTATAAACACTGTGGAATATGTTTTGAACTATATAGTCTTCAAAGTTATAGAAATCCTGTTTCGATGACATTTCTTATCAAAACTTCCCTCTCACCCGTTCAATCAAAACATCTTGATGTCATCACCAATGACTTTATAATCTTTTAACTCTGCCTCTCACAATGGTGGTGCCTTGAGGCAAAAGAAGGACTTTAACCCCCTTAGTTGCCCCTGGCCTTTGCCAAAACTACCTGAAATAATATAGGGTAGAGGTCAAAATGATGTGCTCCGTTTACAAGCTCAGCTCCAAGACAGTTCTCAGCCCTCCAACTTCCCGCACCAAATCCCCACCCCAAACCACTCCCTCTTCTGTATGGATTCTGAAACGAGCATGGGGCCTCACCCATTTGTTCTGATTTCTCACTGCCTCAAGTTAATGTTCCTTTCTTCTTTAAAAATCATTCTTGTACCCACTCTGAGGAATTGTTTCTCCCCCACCCCTGACCCCACAGACCTTGTTTAAAAGCCGTCTCATCAACGCCTGCCCTCGCCACAGGAGGAGCACCTGGAATACCATTCAGGGCTGGTTCTCAGTCCCAGTGAAAGGCAAGGTGAGTTTTACAAAAGTGTCTCTGGAGTTATATCTACGATAGCAAGATCAGAGACATGCCTGAAAGGATATAAATTAGCCTACACAGGATTTAGGGAAGCTAAAGAAAATATACCCACCAGGCAGTCTTTCCCAGACCCCCAAGCGAACAAAAGTCTTCGCTGAGTACTTGGCTGCCTGTCAGGCCCTAAAATGCTCCTCTAGACCCTGCAGAGAGGGCAGGAAGACATGCGTATTATGCTCCAGATAGAGGAAGTCAGGACGGACCCTTGGAGGCCAGGAGGAGTCTCTGCCCTGTGTTGCACTGAGCTTTGTCTTGAGTTTATGTTGCTTGAGGTAGTAAGAAAAAACAGGAACTTTGAATTCATGGATATGGATTTAAAGCCTAACCTAAAAAATAAAGATTGTGTTTCTGCTTAATCTCTCTGGATCTCAAGTCCCTCGCTGTACAATACAGCTGATAATAATAACAATTTTGCAATTTTAAATAATATATGTAAAAAAAAATTGATGCAACGTTAATTACATGCAGACCCTCTGGAGGTGATGGCTATTTTTTAAATTCTTACTTAGGCAAAGGCTCATTCCACTTCCACCTAGAAGTGAATCTCAAGAGCACCTATGAGGATCAAACAATACTGTAATATGGGCTCAAACATTTAAAGAAGTTTGTTTTGTTCTGTTGTTTTGTTGTTGGTGGTGGTTTTACTTAATCAAGATCCCCAGAATCCTCTAATGCGGAAAAGGTAAAAGAGTTGTACGAGCAGAAGTTGCCAATCAAATGCCTTCTCTCTGATTTCTAAGGAGACTGATATCTCCATGGGACCAATTAAGATGCGTTCCACGCAAAATGTGCTCTGGCTGAAGAGATAAACTGAGGGCTCTCAGCCTTGGCCGCATGGAAAAAGTAAGTGGAATTGGCTGAAAGGGGCTCAGCATTAGAATACTTCAGAGCTGTCCAGTGGCTGCAGTGTGCAGCTAAGATGAAATACTGCCAGCCTTTTTTTAATGACCTATTAGATGAAGTATAAGTATTTACTCACTTAAATATTTGAAATTTCTTCCAAATGCCACTGAATCTCAGCCTATATGCTGCTAAATCACTTCCTGACATGCGGTCAAGAGCCGGAGGCATAATAAACCCTTGTCCAAAGGCATAAGTCTGGCTAGATGACCAGGAAGTCATGTGGCCCTGGCTCAGTTCCTGTTTTACATAAGTATTTGGTGGCAGAAACGAACAAATGTCACTAGGAGATACAATTTTATGGTACCACTATTACACATTTGTACTGTCATTAACCAGAAGTCATTCTGAGGTGCATGATTGTATTATTCAGGCCTAAGGAAAATTAAGGCTAACACTGGAGCCCTGCTGATCTTGTTTTTCTCCTCTTTAGGTACTGGGAATTGAACCTAAGGGGCTTCTACCTCTGAACTACACTCTCCCAATTTTGAATTTTATTTTGAGAAGTATTTCACTAAATTGCCAGAGTTGGCCTTGAACTTGCAATACTCCTGCCTCGGGCGCTCAAGTAACTGGGACTATGGCATGTGCTACCATACTGGCTGCCTCCGCTCTTGATGAATCGCATTCCATGCTAGCACTGAAGTAGCAGAGGCCTTCTTATATCTACCTCCTCCACCATGACCCTACTTATCTCAGAGAAGTCGTTCTAAGTTTCAGTACTGGGGCCACATTCTTACTTCCCAGCCCTTTCTCACAAGTCCTCGAAACTACCGCAATCAAGGACCATTTCACAGAGGACAGCGCTCCTGCTGCAGGAGACGCCACTCAAGGTTATGGATCAGCGCATTTGATTTAGAAGCTTTTCTCTGGCTTTTTCTCTGAACTTCTAGAGCTGTTTCCAGTTAACAGCGAAACTGCACACTCAAAGCCCCAGTCTGTCAGCATGAGCAGATGGTTCTCCTCTTCTTGGTTCCCATGGCCAGAATCCTTAACTAATCCTCTACCCATGGAGTGGCACTGATTTCACAAGCTGTTATTTCAGCTGCTCACACGAACATCTGCTCTCGATTTACTTGCTGAGCACCTCCAGTGTGTACGGAGCTGCGTAGTCACGCTTTG
Organism: Dasyprocta punctata; assembly: GCA_004363535.1. Classification (NCBI taxonomy): domain Eukaryota; kingdom Metazoa; phylum Chordata; class Mammalia; order Rodentia; family Dasyproctidae; genus Dasyprocta; species Dasyprocta punctata. The sequence goes on from RJWM01023761.1 coordinate 22,357, forward strand.
CCCTTCTCAGCTACTCAACCCCTTCCTCAGTCACAGCTGCACCTGCACGCATCTCTCCCGCCCCCTGCTTCTGTCCGAGTTGATCCGCCCACCTGCACTCCAGACCCCAGACTCCTGGGAGCTGGTGCCATCAATTACTCACTCTCGGTCTGAAATCTTTCATTTCTCCATCCCTAGGGCTCTTTCATTTATTTAACGTAGTAACATGTTTAAGTCTCTCCCATCTTGGGAAATTAAAATAAAATAAAATAAAATAAATAACCTCTCCCTTTAACCCTATCTCCTTCTCCAGCTTCCTATTCAAAGTAGTCTGGACTCTTTCTTGCCACTTATTTGCATTATTCACTAGACTGAGCAGTGTCCCTGCCAAAAAGGGAAAAAAAATTCATCTCTTCCTAGAATGTGCCTTGATCTGGAAGTGGAGTTGCTGCAGATTTCATTAGTTAAGAGAGAGCCCCTAATCTGCTGATGGGTGTTCTTATAAGGAGAGGAAACACAGACATGGACACTGGGGAAGCAAGACACAAGTGATGCATCCACAAACCAAGGAATGCCCGGGCCTGCAGGCAACACCAGAATTTCAGAGAAAGGCATGAAACGGTTTCTTCTCCAAAGCCTTCAGAGAGCATGGCACTGCCAACTTCTTATTTTGGACTCCTGGCTTCCAGAATTATGAGACAGTACAACAAAACTTTTTTAAAAGTCACCCAGTTTCTGGTATTTTGTTATGGAATACTTGTGAAACGAATATACTCCCTAAGGTACCCTCTGGTCCTAGTTTTTTCTGCAAATAACCTGTTAGAGCTAAACAGCCTTTATTTGATCTTCTTGGTTCCATCCTGCTCATTTGGTCCATGTTGATGCTTTTCTCCCACATTCTTTGGGCCCATCACCTCTTCCTAATCTCACCTATCACAGCTCCCTGTTGCAATGTGGGGGCCCCCGGGGCACACTCACTTTATCTATGCTCAGTTTCAGTCTCATCTCAGCACCAGCTCCCCACTCTTTCCATACTGGTGACTCCCACCGAACCTTCCAGCCCAATACTCACCCCAGTTCTAGTTCTTAATTTCCTTCTAGCTCCTGAGTACTTTTGCCTAGAACTTGTACAAACACCTCAAATACTACATGGCTAAAATGGACATCTAGACCACGGTCTCCCAAATAAGTATTGCTAATTCCTGGAGATCCTCTTTCTGATTGTTACCTAGGTTGACAATGAAAGAAGTTGGTGTCCCCTGCCACAGAGCTGCACTTGTACATGCCCAGCCCAGAACTTGAAGAGGCTGAAGAATGAGATCAGATAGAACCAGGGACCAACAGACTCAGGTGCTAACCCACACCCACGAGATGCACCCAGCATTCCACAGCAACCTTCAGACACATGGCTGCTGTGTGACTTCCACTTTCCAATTCTTGTGTAAATTTTTCTTTTGTCCAGGTTTAATCTAGAACCAAATCAAGAGAAGGTAGCTGAAAACCTGAATATAGCTTAGCTAAATTGAGATAACACAAAGCCAACACGGGAGAAAGAGCTAGCAACTGTAAAATAATAGGGAATAATATAAAACAAAACACAATCGAGTCATATATGGGAGAGTTCTGTCTCTTCCTCACTGCAGCAATTGGCAGGACAGTGAGACCCAGAAGGCTAGGAAAGATGCCTTCAGACCCATGAAATGTGAATGAGGCTGGGAAAGGCATATAGGATCTGATGAAGATGGAGTAGGATGGACACCAGGGGCTGAAGGTCAGCATGGGTCTGCTGGGACAACTGGGAGACTGACTAGACATGAGCACAGAGCTGGAGGCAGAATTTTAAAGGTTGTGCTGTAAGAAGTCTGTGGTCACTGCAATTTCTGGGCAGCATTGCAAAAAAGAAGTTTAAGGTGGTGAATCCAGTGCACAGGCTGCTTGAAGGAAAGCAACGGGAGGCTGTTTTCTAAGGAGAGAAGGGAAAGTGATACAGTGACCCTTCATATGTGTGGGTTCCGAAATCTGTGGATTTAACAAACTGTGGATGGAAAATATTCAGGAAAATGTGCATCTGTACTGAACATATACAGACACTTTTCTTGCCATTGTTTCCTGAACAACATATCAACTATTTATAGAGCATTTATATTTGTATTATTTATCATAAGTTAACTAGAAGCCAGGCGTGGTGGCGCACGCCGTTAATCCCAGCACTCGGGAGGCTGAGGTAGGAGGACCATTGTGAGCTCGAGGCCGGCTTGGGCTACAATGCGAGTGCAAGGCTGACCTGAGCTACATAGTGTGACCCTGCCTCAAAAACTAGGGCTGGGAGTTTGGCTCAGTGGTGTAAGCACCCGTCTGGCAGGTGCAAGGCTATGAGTTCAATCCCCGGTGCTGCAAAAAAACAAAAAAAAAAAAAAAAAAAAAGTTAACTAGAGATGACTTAAAGTGTGTGGAATAGAATGTTCAAGTTATGTACAGATGCTCGGCCTTTTTATAAGAGGGATTTTGGCATCTTACAGATTTAGATACCCATGCAGCATCCTGGAACAAGTCCTCCATGGAAATATGGATACCGAGGCTCAAGCATATAAGCTATATATAATATATATACATATATATGTTACATATATATAATTATGTACCTTTAATGCAGTTTTGTTCTTGTTTTCTTTTTAATCTCCTGAGGAAATAGGAAATGAAAACATTTCTCCACTGGGTACTCCATTGAGCAGCAACAGGCTTGGGGAACTAAATGAACATGGAGGACAAAAGCAGAGGGCGTCCATGCTACAGCTGGGCAGGGCCTCCTGAGTGGCAGTGCAAGGTGGAGCTACTGAGCAGTCAGAAATGCTGCACACAGGCGCCAGCCAGCAGGACAAAAGAGTCTCCACAAGCAGGAGTGGGGCTATTCAGCACTGGGGGTGTCACACTGGCAGCGGCATCCATAGCAGGCCAACTCAGGAACCGGGAATCACAAAATGTGACTCCAGCAGGACCACTGGAGTAAAGGTAGCAAGGAATCCATCCCCACTTTTGAGGACATTGGGTGGGAAAATGAAGGAGAGAAACAGGGCAACAACAAATGACAGAAATATGTCATCGTGTTTTTTTCTCCCATCTTTTCCACAAACTCCCAGGTCTTTCCGTCATAGTCCATCAATTTTGAGTTACTGGGACCCCAAACATTTCTAGCATATAGAAACACCTATTCTTTTTACTTCTTATACAAATACATTTTGCAAAATACCAACTATGGTTACAAAATTCCACTCATTCATTAGCAGGTCACAGATCTCTACTGAATATCCATAATGGCAGGCTCTATGCAAACTCTGAAGATAAGATAATAAGCAAGACAAAACCCCACCCAGGGGCAGTTATGGATCTCCAAACAAACGTGGCCAGGAAATTAAACAAGCATATAGCTGGGAATAATCAGAGGACCACTCCATCATCTCTCCCTGTATCCTTAAATCCAGTCTCTGGACCTTTACCTCCAACCCCAAACTCAAGCAAGACACATCCGTAGCCTTCACTCCCCACACATGGCCCTCCGGTCACTATCAGAAAACACAAAAAGTTCTTTAGGGGAAGAGTAGTGGCTGCCAGGGTAAGCACGGGGAGCAGGCCGGAGGTGTTGCTTAATGGGTGCAGACTTTTAGTTTCGTGAGATGAGAAGGTTCTGGCTTCTGTCGTGAAGCCATGAGTGTACTTACCATTAGTGAACTGTACACTTAAAGATGGTTAACATGGTAAATTTTACATTATACGTGGTTCTTTTTTTTTTTTAATACAAAAAAAGTTCTTTGGCTATTTCATGTCATATGATGCAGTCTTAACCCCAAAAGCTTAAAAACGTCAGGTGTAATAGTCAAGGCTTCGATGTTGCATGAGAGTTTAGACTTCTCCCCCCAGGACCGAGGCCTGCTGTGGCTGAGGACCTACTGGGGAAGAAGGGTGTGGGATTTCTCTCTCTCTTCTCCTCCAGTTTTCCATTTTGCTAACAAAGTTTCTGACTCTTTCCAAAATTAAGGCTGGGGACAGACATGGCTCACATGGAGCTATCCCCTTTCCCTGGAACTTTCATGGATTTGCCATAGGAAGTCCCAGATCCCAGCACACCCCTCAGGTCCAGACATACCGGTGTGATAAATCACTCTAGAAGAGGTAAGGAGAAAGCAAAGTTTTTGCTTTATTGATTTTTTTTTCTTTTTCAGTGCTGGGGATCAAACCCAGGGCCTCACCCTTGCCAAGTAAGCTCTATATTACTACACTATCTCCCTACCCCAACTTATTTTATCATGGGCTTTAGCACTGATACCTCTACATCTGGCAGGTGGTAAGTTGACTCCCTAACTCTTGATGCTTCTATGGGTTTTTTAAATAAATACCCCCTCAATGGCCAGGACAGTCTTGCTCACAGCTTACCTGAGCAGGCAAATGAGTCCCTACTCCAGCTGGTCACTTGCCACTCCCTCCACACCCTGTGGCATCTGGCGGACCTTCTGCTGAGGTCCCCTTGCCTCTGCAGGAACTTTCTTGCCCAGGGCACAAATGGAACCACATCACTGTCTTGCTGAGGTTTACTTATGATCCATGAAAAGTACTCATATATTCTCGCACCAATCCTGTACCACAACAGATAAACCAGCCAGTGATGCCTCACAGTTGAAACATCTGGACTCTCAAGTCCTCTCTCTCTTAAAATCTTCCTCAACCTTTAGGACTCTGCTTAGGTCCCTCTTTCCAGGGAATCCCTGCCTGTCCTTGTCCTTTGCTACATGCTGTCACAATGCTGTGGGTTTATGTAACACAGCATTTAACATTTGACTCTATAGTTACCTGCTCCGTGTCTGAGTCCAAGGCCAAACCTCAAGCCCCAAAGCGAGGGAAGCACCCGCCTCATTCATTGTTGTATCCCCTGTTCTTGTCACAGTATCCAACACAGAGTAATTGCTCAGTCAATATTTTCTGGGTAAATACATAGAAAATAAATCATCAAGTAAAAATTAAGTTGGACAGAAAGGAAACAGGTGGCTTACACAGAGGAAGTTCCATCTGTTGTTCCACATGTTCTAAGTTAGAGGTGTTCAGATTTAGAGGTGTTATGGTTATTTCACATCATCGTACTGGTCTTTAGTGCTAGGTAAGTGCATGCCTGTATGTCCGCAGAAGATCCCTCCTGTAAGTCTTGTTGGTCCCTGGAAGCGATAGTGTATACGGTTTGTCCCTCATATCAGAGGCTGAATTAAACTAACAGTGTCAGAAACCTTCTAAGAGGAACAGCATAGCCTGTGCACCAGCCATGCACAGCAGGAAATGAAGAACGCCCACCATGGGAAGACAGACCAGGAAACAGTAGAAGGTCAGGCATGACTCCGCCACCATCTAGGGGCACATCATCCTTATTACCATTATTAACTCATAGCTGACATTTCAAGAACCGTCAGTGTATACCCATCAGCACACTAAGCACTTCACATACATGACTCCAGGTAATCCCCACAATATCCTATAAGTTAAAATCTATAATCACTATTATTGTATAGTTGAGGAAGTTGAGGATTGGAGAGTTTAAATGTCTTGCTCCATGTCACAGAGCTAGTAAACAGTAGAACCAGAATGCATACCACACAGATTTTGTAAAAATACTCAACTTATCATCATCCTCTATCCTTGGAAACTGGATTAGTCCCCAAAGAAAAATAACCTAAGTTTTTGTTTTTTTGGGTTTTTTGGTACTGGGAATCGAACTCAGGACCTTGTGCTTGCCAGGCAGTGGCTTACACCTCTAAGCTATATCCGCAGCCCCCATAATCTAAGTTTTATTTCAATAAACAAAAGCTATTTATTTACAGTAGGCATTTACATAGTTTTCGTAAAAATTAAATATCTGTTCCAGGATTAAAACTTCAAAACTATTGAATTTCAAATATATTACTTATACTAAAGTATACCTGCATATATTATGTATAGATAAATGATATAACATTGTCTGAACAGTGCTGAATGTAGTGAAGCCAAAAATAAAAGCAAATAAAAAATACTCAGAGACACTACATATAATATCAACAGCTTACCAAGTATTAGATAAAGAGGCCAGGGATGTAGTTCAGCAGCACAGCGCCCGCCTGGCCAGCGTGAAGGCCTGAGTTTGACTCCCAGTAACAAAACAAATAAATAAATAAATGGTTAAAGAGTGTGACATACTAATTTTGGCTATACAACATACAAATGCAGCTTTTCCTAAAATCTGTTTGTTCTAACATGGATAGTATTTTTTGAACAATATTGTTGGTAATGTGAAACAATATTTAAATCCACCTAAACATACATCATGTCTATTTAAATCCATCTATATATGTCACTCATTTACATACTAATATTAAAAATTTCAATTAATTTCCCTGTGTATTTTTAAGAATATGTCAGAAATTGTTTGAAATATTAAAATGAATACCATTTGGCTTCTACCTTCCCAGAAATTCCAGATATAGTGACCATAGAAACCTGGGCAAATAACTGCATAATGAAACAGTTGAAATCACCCATGTGCAATAGAAGAATGGAAATTGTATTTAGCATCCATACTCATTAAAGTAATAGGGATCCAAGAAAGGTAGCTACCTTCATTTTTATTAAACTTATTTCTTATAGTCAATTGAAGTTTTGTTCAGTCTAATTTCTTTCATATGCTATTCTCATTAATTTAGAATCATTCCAAAATGATTTTTTAAATCATTTTGAAAAAGCACAAAATTTGAACTAAGAGTTCAAATACTACCCCTGACCCTCACTGAAAAGTATGACACTTCAGCTTTTACATTCTAAAACACAAAACAATATAAAACATAAAATTTTGAAACATAAAATGCCCTTGATTCTTCAACTAAAAATTTAAAGCTATAAAGAGCTTTATTCTCATCAAAATAAAGCTAACTCAAATTTTTGGATGAAATATTTGATTGGCAACTTTATATGTCCATGAATACACCAAAAATGACAATCTATTTTTGAAAGTTACAAGCAAATATTATATTTACATTTAGGGAAATTTTGCATAGGCTTTCCTAGACTTATGCTTGCCCCACTACAAATAATGTAAGTCTGAATAAGAAGCCAAATCTCTGGGTATACCTTGCTGGAAAATCCTACTGGTGATCAGAAAATATAGAACGCCAGATTCTTAAGGACAAGCCATGTAGTTTCTTTAACAAACTGCAAGGAAAAAGAAAAAGTGAACTGGCTAAACCACAAAGGGGCATGAGAACATATCAACCAAATACAATGTGTGACTCTTAAGGGAGACTCTTAGTCAAACTAACCAACTTTAAACTCAAACAGCTTGGAGACAGCTGGGGATATTTAAATATTACCAGGATAAATTGATACTATCAATGAATTATGTAGGAGTGATACTGGAAATGTGGCTAAATTGATGGAACTCATCTGTTACAGAGATTTTCAAAAATATTTATGGACTACGTGATAGAGTATCTAGAATTTGATTTAAAATAATCTAGCGGGGAGAGGACTATCAGATGGTAAAGATGAAACCACGCTGGCATAGCCAAGGGGCTAATTTTAATATAATAAAATATGCCATACTATATGACATAATTAAAACAGGTTAATTATACAAATCTCTCTACCCTCGCATGTATTTGAAATTTTTATTTTTTAAAATGAGTTTTAAAAGTGAAAGAAAAGTATCCTAAATGTAGCACTATTGTTGTATAACAGATACTTTGGATAATACAATAATAGTCACCTTTTAAAAAGTCACCTTAAACCGGGAATGGTGTTGCACGCCTGTAATCCTAGCACTTGGGAAGCTGAGGCAGGAGGATCCTTGCCAGTTCGAGATCAGCCTGGGATACAAAGTGAGCACAAGGCCAGCATGAACTGCATAGTGAGACCCTGTCTCAAAAAGACAAAAAAAAAAAAAAGTCACCTTAGTTTTAGAAACTATGAACCATAATATTGTTTTAAATATAGTCATAGTTATACATAACAAAATCATAGTATCTAGAGAAAAGAAAATCTCTTGTGCTTCATTTAATCTCATTGTTCCTTTAGCCTCGGTTTAGGAATAGACTACTCTGCTAAGTCATTAACTGTCCCAAAACACATAATTACTAATTTCAATAAACATATTCCTGTATTTTAAGAACGAATAAGACAGCGAAGTTTTCACCCAGGTAAACAAACCTTTACCACGTCAAGATAGAGCCGCAACAGGGAATCGAGACTGAACTGAATTTTATAATATATTCTCAAATCCCTTTTCTTTTTGAATCTCTGTCTTTTCTTTTAAGAGAAAAAATTAATATTATTGGTTATCACCTACATAAATTGTTTACAGCTAGTAGTGTATGGGGAGTCAATGACTTTTTACAACCCATTTAAATAATTTCAGTGTAGAAAGGAATACACAACCCTGAAGACAACTCTTCAGAAATTACAGAATGGTGACATTAACAACTAGAGAACGATTACTATTTAGATTATAATCAGATTTAACGCGGAAAGAAATTTCTGAACATCTTCCCCAAATGTGGGCCAGGGGATGGCTACGAACTACGAGTCCCCAACACTTTCATTAAAATGTAACGAAGGGCGGGTGCTACACTTTAGAAGACACCGATGACTGGATCTCGCTGACGGTTTTGTTCTTATTCCCACTGGATTCCATTTATTTTTATCCTAGTTCTAGAGCTCCTCTAGACTGTGTACCTTCTGTAGACATTCCAGCGACCAAGCAGGGCTGTTCATTGTGGGGACCGCACAGAGAAGGGTCACACGGCAGGTCACCGCGGCGCCGGCGGCGGCTCTGCCCAGCGCGCGTCTCCCGCAGCCCTTGACCTTTCCTTCTCCGCACCCAACCGCGCGCCCACTCCAGGGGACTAGGGTCCAGACAGCGCGGGGCTTCCCCGCCTGCAGCCCTGCGACCCTATATCCCCAGCTCGGTTCCCGCGGTCCAGTGCCAGCGTCCCTGCGCAGTGCCCGGGGATCCGGGAGCGGGGGCCCGCACCTTGGCGGCGGGCGAGGGCTGGCGGGAGGCGCGGCGGCGCGGGGCTGCAGTGTGGACGGCGAGGACCACTCCGGGCTCCCGCCCGCGCCGCTGGGAGGGGCGCCGGAAGCACGCGGAGAAACCACTAAACTCAGGCGGGAAGAATGCGCACGGGACCCCCAGGGCTGTCCTCGCGGGGCGCCGGGACCCGGCACGGCTGGGCGTGGCCAGGCGGGCGCCTGCGCTCGGCCTCCGCAGACCCCGCGGGGCGTTTTCCCAGCGAGACGCCGGGGGCAACCGCTCTGGAGAGCAAACTTCTCTGCGCTGCGGGGGACGCTACAGTGTCTTTTGGGAGTTAAGGGGAGCCCAGAGCCTGGCAGGCCGAGAGCCGGGTGACAAAAGGTAGCCGCAGCCGGGCGTGGTGGCGCACGCCTTTAATCCCAGCACTCGGGAGGCTGAGGTAGGAGGAGCGTTGTGAGTTTGAGGCCGGCTTGGGCTACAACGCGAACGCAAAGCCGGCCTGAGCTACGCAGTGCAACCCCGCCTCAAAAAACTAGGGCTGGGAGTTTGGCTCAGTGGCTTAAGCGCCTGTCTGGCAGGCGCGAGGTTGTGAGTTGGATCCCCAGTGCCACCAAAAAAAAAAAAAAAAAAA
>RJWM01023762.1:0-31690 GCA_004363535.1 Dasyprocta punctata
AGACTTTTCCTTGAAGAGATAAACAGTTTCTCTAACACGCCCCCACCCCAGCCCATAAACAACTCTCCCTCCCCTCCACCCGGAAGAAGGGGCAGGATACTCATGGTGAGCCTGAAGGATCTGGAGCCCAACTCCTCCCCACAGAGGAAGAGGAATGAGCCAGAGATGACTGGGAGGCTTCATGGTCTCTCTGTGCTCCCCTCCCCTCTGTCCCTCACTCTGAAAGGTCCCTGCCCACCTGTTCATGGATCGATGGTGATTTGAGGAAAACAAGCCCCTTCATCTCCTCAGAGCTAGCTTTGAATAAATCTTTTTTCCTTTTTCACCCAAATGTACGCTGTCCTTTGATTTGGTCAAACCTGAACATGAGCCTAAATGACTTAAGGCATGCATTAATGTACTTTATTCCCATAACAGCACTCCAAGAACATCAGTATTATCACACCCTTTCTCCACATGAGAAAAGTGAGACACAGAGAGGTAAAAGGCACATGACTAGGAAGTGGCAGAACCGAGGTAAAAACTTGGATATCAAGCTTGGCTTGGCTGCTGTGTGGACTGCCTTTCCACAGAGAAAAGCCAGGCCTCTGCAGCTGGGCTCAATCTGTGCATCAATAGCGCGTGCTTGGGCCTGGGTCTCCAGGTTACCGCGGGGAAGGAAGGAGCCCGGCACAGCATGGTGGTCTTCTCTAACCCCTCAGCCTCTCGCCATCACCCATCACCACACACAGAAGGAAACAAGCCCCCTTTCAGGCAAGGGTGGCCATAAGGTATGGCTTATGAAAAGGTCCTATTTGGTCCTTTCTCTTTGACCAACTATTAAGGCTCCATAAAGCTTCCTCATGAAAGAAAAGCTTCCTTAATGAGAAATTCCCCATGAGGGCAAACCTGTCATGCTCTCAGGCCAGATTGTCATGGAAACTTTTATAAAGGGGAACCCAACACTGAAGTCTTCAGGCAGCAAAAGAATCCATGCAGTTGTTCTTTTGTAAAATTATACAGATTTATTCATTGCAACAAGTAAGGCAATGACACAAGTTCCTTTTACTGATGAATGGAATTAGAACATAATGAGAGGAACACAGTCAGAGATTAAATTATCGGACCTTGGGCCACTCAGCTAGCCCCCATACTGCAGTCCTCAAAGAGCTCAAACAATGCATTTTAAAAATAATCACCACTGGGACATAATTCTAAAATAGTTATGAGTTTAAAAAATATATACTGCTCTTCAAAGTAATGCACAGACAGCTTAGTGTAAATAATAACAGGGTGTTATATTTTAAAGTAGAGTCAACAAACTATACCCCATGAGCCAGACCTGGCTCACTGCCTGATTTTGTACAACTCAGAGCCAAACATGGTTTTTGCATTTTTAAATGACTGAAAAAAAAAAAAGAATGGTAGACATAATTTAAGACAGGTTAAATATATAAATATATAAAATATAATACCTATAATACATAGAATTTTAGTGGAGCACAGATGTATTCATTTATTATTGTCTGTGGCTGTTCCCATGCTACAAAGGCCCAAAGCCTAAAATATTTATTATCTGGCTCTTTACAGAAAAAAAAAGAGTGTGGAGCCCTTTCTAAAGTGATAAATGATAAATATATTGCCCTGACAAATTTCTTGCTAATTGTCGAGTTGTAGTTTTTAATCGTTAGAAAATAGTGAAGCTTTTCATGACCTATCCCAGTAATTAATTTTTAAAACCCTATCCGAAATTGACATTGCAGCTTATTACTCATTCTAATGATAAGTCGTGAGTCCTTAATTGTTTCAAGGGGCGTGTTTTCTCTTACACTAAAATGATGTATGACTGATAGAAACCAGGGCATTTCTTCAAATGCCTGAGTGAAACAAAGCAGAAAACATCCCTTGCACATGTACGTTCACTTGGCAGGGACATTTTGCTGCTAAGCTTGAAACCAAAACAATTAAAGCCAGTAAAAACAGAGCACATGGGCTTCTGTTCCTGCCTCCTGAGTATTCCAAAATCCTCAAATCCACAGAAATTTTTGGTTCAGCTTTTCCTTTCAAAAGGAAAGCAAAGTGCTTGGGAAATGAATAACTTGTCATTGTTTGTGACTACCCTTTAACAGTGGCTGAGTAGGCATTTATATTTCTCTTAAAGGACAGGATCTGTCACAGGATTCCACTGTCACCTTGTCCTTTTGTCTCACATGTGCTCACTCCATATTTGCAATGTGCTATAGACTGTAGGTCCAATCTGATTCTCATTGGCGCTGCTCCCCTAACACATGCTTCCAAATCTGGCATCGTCATTGACTTCAAAAGTGGCTCCCGAAGCAAAGGTTCTGGAAAAGACACAAAGCAGACTTGCCAATTATTATAATTGAGGCATCTCACTGAACTTCATAAATGTGCTACAATAAATTAAGTATGTTATCTTCCCGAGTTCCATAAAAGCTGTATTTGTACTCAAATGCCAAACTAAGCAGCAACTTCTTCATGGGAGGGACTGGCCAAAGAAGCCCTCAGTTGAAGGGTCAGGAATCTGCAGTCCAGTGCCAAGTCCTCAGTTTACTTACTCTATGAATAAGGGCATAGAAGCAAATGGTTTACTCTTACATCAAATTCACACTTTTCGAATATGCTTTAAAATGTCACAGAATTGTATGCAGACATCTCCCTTGTGATCTTAATCAAAAAAGTATTCATGACTCACGGGTCCCTAAGACTCCTTTAAACAAGTTTGAGAAACTGCTGCATCTCAATCAACATTTTTAAAAGTCATTCTAACACATAGTTACCATCAAATGCAATATTTTTCCTGAAACAAAATGAAAAATTTTGTCACTGACTCCCATTCAACCACCTCAAGAGATATGACTTACTTTAGTCTGGAAATACATTAGTTAATTTTTATAGGGAGCTTTTAAAAGAAACAGATCTGCAAAAAAATTATACAACAAAAATTTTGCTGGTTCTACTGAGTTACTAATGCCACTGTTTGCCATTTACCCATGCCAAGACAAAGGAAAGAAATACATTTCTACCACAAAACCAGATTTTTTTGTTAAAAATTGAGCCAAAGGAATAAAAGGGGGAAGGGAGAGGCAGCACATAATTAGGCCTAGGCTTGTTGCCTGATTTTCATTAGGCCCCTGCCTGACTCTGATTTGGCCCTCTCTAAGTCCTTTTAGGCGACTGAGTATGAAGGCCAGTGCTTATTTTCATGGCTGTTTCAATTCATCAAGAAAATCCTTTGAAAGATGAAAGAAACTCCACATTTTTTCACCTGTTGTTCTTTCTTGTGTGCCTGTCACTTCACTAGCCAAACTTGCTTCAAGCCAAACCAAATGCTTTCCAAACCTCTACAGTATGCCTTTGAAGATCTTAAAGTTAAGTATTTTCTTATGCTGACCAATATAGCTTCCAAATAAGGAATAAAAACATAACGTAGTTCTGAAGTTATTTTTAAAAAAATACCAGAAATGCAAAAACACATTCCAGTGTGTGCGTACAAGCAAAATTCCTCTTCTCCAAGTTTAGAAATCTTGAGCCAAATACACCTGATGTTCATTACCACACCCACAGCACATTGTTCATGTATGACAAAGTTTCTGCAAAGACCATATGCTGTTTTTATTACTGCCACTTCACAAGTTTTCCCAGGCTCACTAGAAAAAACAATTCTGTAAGACTAGCCCACTGAGTGGGCTCATCTTACTAACCCTGATGAAATTCAGTTTGCTATTTATGTGATTAGTAATAAACATCTCTCCCTATTTCCAACAGCACAGCAATTAGGACCATAATCTGTCACCACTAGCTTAAAGTTTTGGCTTTTATCAAAAGAAAATGAATTCTCCAAGGAGAAAAACACAAAGCTACCTTCAAGCTAAAAATAGTTCTGTCTGCTAGAAAACATGCACTTTCACATGACTCCAGGAAAGCTTGCTGTAAGCAGCCCACTAAGGACATACCAGGAGAAGAGCAAAATAGACATGAGTTTTAGGTGCTGGTTTAGCTGAAAGAGATGCAAATAAATAAAAGCTGATACAGGAAAGCAAAGAAGACAACCAAGTTGACATAAGAGTAAATGAGGCCTCTAATCTGTTGGTACATTTTAAGGGAGTCAAAATTAGATTAAGCAAATAACTGGACATAGAGAATATAGACTACATCTCGACTTGCAGAAACTTTTATTATGGTTTACATCAAAAGCTTTATATTTTAAAAGGTGAATCATGAAGGTTACATTAAATATTTATTCTTAGGCGAATAAGCAACAAAAAACCAAGAGCAAAATAGAGACTACTCCCCAGCTACAACGTATGGTAATCATATAGGATACTTAAAAGGTGATACTAATGGTAATGAATAGTATTATTATAACCACTTTTTATACATTTTCCAAGTCTTAGGCACTGAATGAAGCATGTGCATTATCTTCTTTAATGCTCTCAATAGTACCATTGGATGCATACCATTATGTTAATTTTACAGAAAAATTGGAGGCTCAAAGGTGTTATGAAACTTGACCAAAGACTCACTACTAGCAAATAAAGTTAAATTCACAATAATTGGTTAAAGTAGTATTTACTGATAAATTATAGTTTCTAGAATGTTTTCTTTTTTGTTTTTGTTTGCTTGTTTGTTTTTGTTTTGTTTTGGGGGGTGTTTTTATTTTTGAGTCACAGTAGTCCAGGCTGGCTTGAATTTGTAGCTACCCTCAGCCTCCTGACTGCAGGGATTACAGGAATGCGCCATCACACACGATTCCACGATGTTTTCACAGTGACAAAGTCATTTAAAAATCTAATTTTATCACATGAATTTATTCCTGTGAGACATAGGAAATAAGAAAAAAGTAACAGCTCCCTCACTCCAAGGGAACTAGGAAGTCTTCATGGGTCAGTTCTTCAAGTTTTGCATACTCTCAATGTGTGCCAAGTCTGACAAAAGTTAACTGAGTGAATAGTTATTGTGCATCTAATATGGACAAGGGAGTAGAGGTCTATCATAAACTTATTGTGGAAAGTAATGAAAGAATGTGTCCCTACCTACCAGAATGTTCTCTAGTTCACATCAACCTGTGGAAACAACCGAGGTCTGTTAATCAATCAACCCAGATTTTATGGTTTTCCCTCTCAGCTCACCAGGACATAGTCACCAGTCAAACATTGCCCACTGAGAATCCCTGGGTGCCTCTCATGTGTGCTAATGAGCAAGTCTTGTCAGATTATTTTGCGGCTTTAAATCCTCCTGCTCTTCTACAGCCTTCTCCATGGCCACCACAGGAATAAAAGACATACACTCTCTCTTGGCTGTATTATATTCTGCTAGAGGGATATCTAAGTAATCTTGCTTATACCTCCACCATTTTAGCAAAATTATTCTTTGAGCACTCATTTACAGCTTTCTCCACAACTTCCTATAACATGATCTCAAGGGAGACCAGAATTAGAGACAAATCTGAGTAATATTCCCTGCACCATTCTTAGAATCCCCCCTCTTCTCTGATAACTAAAGCTTGTTACTAGATGAAGCCATTTCTCCTAGATTCCTCTTCCCATACAACAACTGTTTTCCAGGATGATCTTCCATTCTTTTGCAAAAAGACTTTTAACAGCCTGTGTCCACCAATAATTTGAACATACTCAGAACATATCTGAAACTCAGTGGGACCCAGTGAGCAGGCTGAGGGTCAGGTTCAAACCCTACCTACTCCCATATACTCCTTACTCGGAAACAAGCACATTAGTGGTAGGGTGGAGTACTAAAGATTGAATTAAATTATCCTTGTATTCTGATATGGCTTATATGGGTGATTTACAGAATAGATAAGATAGAGCAAATCTTCTGAGTGACAAACCACCACCAAAAGACAATGGTCACTCCCAGAAACAGCATTACAGAACTGCAAGAATAGATGGAGACAGGGAAAGATTGCTATAAAATGGAGATTTAGAGAATAAGGAGAAATTAGTCACAAAAGTCTAAAGCATTAAAAAAAATCACTCTTACAATCCCTAACAGAGTGAGTTGTTACTTGAGAGAATATAGTTCCACCTTTCTGTCAGTTGGTAGCCCAGCTAAGTTCCCATTACCTGCTCCCGTAGCTTTAGTTCCCTGCAGCTTTGGCAGACAGCTCCTATAACTGTTAATACTGATTTATCACCTTTATTGGATTAAGAAACACCTAGCAATTTAGTAAAGCACATTCCTGGTGTGTCTGGGTGGGTCATGGAAGCGTGGCATTCGGTTACGATATATCAGTGGTGGTGAACCTATGGCACCTGTGTCATAGCGAGCTGTTTATATCATTGAAAGCTCTAAAAGGTTCACCATCACCATCATATATAGTATCTTGCCCATTCCTCTCTGGCATTGTGTTTCCCTGCACTGCTTCTGGACCTCCATAAGTCAATCAGCTTTATCAGTCACACTCCTCCACCATGAGGTTTCTGCCTTGGAGCCTGCTGGCCATGGACTGCATCTCTTGAAACTGTGAGCTAAATTAAAACTTTCCTCCTTTAAATTATGGGTGTCATATGGTATCTCACAGATAGGAAAGCCATCTAACATAGTTCTCTTCACATGCTAATGGGTTTCTACCTTCAGTGTCTGTGTCTCTTTGCCTGTGGACTGTTTCTGCCTAGACAGCATAATTGATACTCCTAAGCTAGGCCGAAAAAGTGAGCTAATTCCTCCAGAAACAACCCTAAACTCTTGAGAAGAGGAAAGTAGTTAAATGCTCCAGCTTCCCTGTCCCTTGCTGGGAATATACTTTACAGGGTCCCAGACAGGACTGAGACCCAGGTGCTCACAGTGATAACGACCTCTGAATGCCCTATTGACTGTCACCCAGCCCTGCCTTACATTCCCTGCTCACTCATATGGTTTCTGGGACCAATTTAGAAATAAACAACTTGCTCCCAAACTCCCAGTTTCATTTTCTGTTTTGGGTAGGTCTGATCAAGAATCTTTGAGCAGAGGAAAGAAAAAGGGCAAAGTGAAAACCATCCCAGAGATTCCCTGTAAGTCTATATAGCAGAAAGGACTTCTATTAGTTTATTAGGGCAGCTATAACAAAATACTACAGAACAAGTGACTTGATCAACAGACATTTTGTCTTACAATTCTGGAGGTTAGAAGTCCAAGATGAAGGTTTTAGCAGGTTTGGTTTCTCCCGACCCGTCTCCTTGGCTTGTAACTGGATACCTTCTTACTGTACCTTTGTACATGTACACCTTAGTGTTTCTTTGTATGTCCAAATTTCCTCTTCTTAAAGGACACCAGTTAGATTGGATCACAATTCACTCTAACTGCCACATTTTAACATAATCACCTGTTCAAAGACTCTATTTACAAATACAGGCACATTCTGAGGTTATAGCTTCCATGTGTGGATTTGGTAGCCTATAATGGGGACCCAAGTCAGAGGTTACACTCTTCCTAGATCATGCCTTGTAGAAATTAATTACAAAGAAAACCCTTTCCAAATATTTTAAATTGTGTGTTACACAGTTCTGTTTTATCAGACAGCAGGTATGATTTGACTAAATGTCTAAGGTGTTAGGCACCACTTGGCCTAACAATGATGTATGTTGCAGTAGTTCTATAATCATGCAAGGAGACAGGTCATTGAGGGAAAAAATAGGCCAGATCAAGTAAATGGTATGATATAGATTTCACACAAAAGCTGAAGTAGGAGAAATGAAGGGAGTGTATCCTAAGAGAATCAGAATAATCTACCATAACAGTAGGCAAGAAGGAAGATAATTCTGCTGTACTTGAAGAACATCAAGAAGGCCAGCCTGATTAGCCTAGAAGGTTATGGGAGAAGCAAAAGTTATTTAGGTGGGGCAGAGCCTGACTCTAGGGGCCTAAAAGCATAAAGGAGCAAATACACTTAAAAAAGGAAAAAGAATGAATGAGTTAAAAGAAAAGATTGGAAGATATAAAATTTCATGATGCCAGGTGTTGCCTGGAAAATGGTCCTCACACACTATTCCATAAAGGTATTCTCCAGTGCTACTGCAAATAAAAGGCTCACAAAGCGATAGGCATGTTTGAGAAAACCATTACAAACAAATCTGAGGACGCTATTTTACTTTGAAAAATCACTCTATAGAAATTCTATATTCAATGAATACAGTAACCATCCCTTAAAATGTTAAAGGGTCATTATTATTCAACAATGAATGTCTATGGGCCGAGCGTTCCAAGCTAGAAAGTGAGAAAATGAGAGAATTGAAAGGATGAAAGCCTGAATAATTTGCAAGTCCTGGCTTCAATGAAGTCAGTGTCCGTAAAGGAAGAAGTAGTAATAATAAATAAATAACATGCATGAATCATTGTAACTAAATGCTATTGCCATACAGGAAGAAGCAAACAACTTCCAGTAAATATTTGTTGATAAGTGAATGAACTAACTCCGTCAATATGAATGGTACACTGGTGGTAAATTTTTAAATTAAGCAGGTCATCAGCAGAAGAAGGCATGGAGATCATTCCAGGTGGAGGATATTATGGTTTGTGTCTAGATGCCCCCACAAAGCCTCATGCAGTCACTGGACTTTTTCAGAGGTGGCTGAATCTGAAGTGTGTGGTGCTGGGAGTAAGGGTGTGTGGTCAGTGAATCAGTTCACTGATTGGTTTGGCTAGGGTTAAGGGTGTGAGTGCCATACCTCCCCTAGTTCGGGTAATGGACAGAAAGAGTCCTGCCCCCTCCCCACTCCCCACCTGCTTTTGCTGTCTTCTGCCACCATGAACGGTTGCTCCTCTGCCATGTGCTGCCACCCTGCCTTACAGTCAGCCAATTATGGACCGAAACGTCTACAAACTGCGAGCTAAATAAACTTTTCTTTCTTTAACTTTGCATAGTGAATATTTTGTGTCAGCAACAAGAGAAAAGGAGCTAAGACAGAGGAGTAACACCTAACTTCTTAGAAAAGATCCAGCACAGATGATCAGTCTAAAAAAACCCTGGTTCTCCAATTTGGGTTGCACATTGGAATTACCTTGGAAACTTAAAAAAAAAATCCCTCAATCACAAACACAGAAATTTTAACTTAATTGATGCAGAGTAAGGCTTAGATATTTGGATAGTTAAAACTTTCCCATGTGCTTCTAATATGCCACAAAGTTTAAGAACCACAACTGGCCCGTCCTGGGCCCTAATTCTGCCTAAATCACTAAATCTTTCACTATACCACAAAGATAGAGCATGACAAATTTCAACAAACTCCCTTAAGCTCTTCCTGTCCTCAAAAGAAATTAAGTGACCCTAAATTAGGCTGATGATGATGGGGAGCCACTGAGGTGGAGCAAGAGGGGTGATTGTGTCTTTTCAGTCCAGCCCATCATCCACCACATGCCTGAGTTCTTTGGAGGACTTTGCAATAGAAAAAAGGCATGGGGCCGACCTTCCTTCTCTCCTGTCCAGTCCTTGCCACTCAGCTCAGCACTTCTGAGAACTTTATTGTAACAAA
Source organism: Dasyprocta punctata (assembly GCA_004363535.1). Classification (NCBI taxonomy): domain Eukaryota; kingdom Metazoa; phylum Chordata; class Mammalia; order Rodentia; family Dasyproctidae; genus Dasyprocta; species Dasyprocta punctata. Next base: position 9,471 of record RJWM01023762.1, read on the forward strand.
GTACTGTAAATAATATGGAGGGATAGCCTTCCCATTTGCCACAGATTAAATTATTCATCTAGAAATTGAAACAAAATTGATAGACTTGCAGTTGCAGAGCAGAGCAAACTAGGTTGTCAAACAGCACAGAACTTGTGACCTGCACTGTCTACATGCAGATCAGAACATTGTGACATCATTTCTTCTTGTGCCTCCAAGACAGGTTAAAGAGGAAAGATGATGGGTGCCTGAGAAGACCTATTGTGGCAGGGAACACAAAACGTACTTTTACCTGTGCAAAACATAAACGATGGTGTTTCCATTTTAACACTTAATAGTCATTCCTTTTTTTTTAGGATGGAGTCTTTCTTTATATGTCACTACGACATTCACATGCAAGACAAGCAGCGAGGGAGGAGTATTATTCCATGTGACATTTGAAAACCTAACATTTAACCTGGGCATGGTGGCACATAGCTGCAGTCCTAGCCATCCAGGAGGCTAAGGCATGAGGACCACAAGTTTGGGGGCAACCTGTGCAATTTGGAGAGATTTTGCCTCAAAATTTAAAACAAAATTTTTTTCTCTTTTAATGTACCAGGGATATAATTCAGTGACAGAATGCTTCCCTAGCATTATCATCCTCATTTCAATACCCAATACAATGTTAAAAGCAAAAGAAGAAGAAGAGGAAGAGGAGGAAGAGGAGGAGGAGGAGGAGGAGGGAGAAGTACCTTTAGCAGCTGCCTCTGATGGTCATTCCCACCACGACTGGGGCATCCCGCAAAATCCGGGGCTGGGACTGCCCTTCTGGACCCCACTCCAGTCTCATTCATTACATTTCTGAATCCCTACAGGTTTCCCAACATAGTCTCCCCTGTCCAAAAAAAATGAAGGCACACTGAAATATTAAAGAATTTATATGCGCAATCTGTGAGTCATGACTATGTAGATCCAGACCACAGGTGGTTGGGGAATTTTGCCAAAGGGATGTGCTGAGAAGGTGTTTTAGGGTGAGCACAGAAGCAAGGCAAAGAAAATACTTGGTTGGTTAAGTGGAACAGTAGCGTTTCTTGAATCATTCCAGAGCAAAGCGCCTAGAGGTTACTTGGGAGTTTCTGATTGCCCAAGCATTTTCCCATTAACACTGAGGTTAGTTTCAATTCATTTACATAGAAAGGGCACTGGAGCCACCTCTTCCTCATTAATTATTAGGCCTCTCATTAATTATTTTAACACCCTGAATCAAAATCTGCAGGGAGAAGCCCATGGGAATCTGTATTTTTCACAACTGCCTACATGGCTCCTCCATGGATGGTCTGGAAATGGTTGGACCATGCCTTTGATGGTACCTTACTGTTCTGGGAGTCCAGTTCACATAGGTCCTTTCTGGCCATGTTCATAGGTGAAAGGCTTTCCCTGTCTGCAATTTTCAAATCTCCAGGTTCAGGTTGCCTGAAATGTCAAAGACCATCCACTTAAAAAGTGCACGTAATGCTGCATATTTAGCCATTTAAGTCACTTTTGTTTTGTATTCTACTTCCTTTTTTCCATCACCAAATGCTCCAATGCTGACAGTCCAAATGTCTCATTACATAGCAGCATCATTATAGGTTTTTCCAATGTTACCTTGGTTTTTTTTATTTTGTTTTGTTTTGCTTTTTCTTAACAAAATACAACTTTCAAAAGCAATTATTCGGATGAGGTCAGCTGGAGTCCTGTGGAGCAAGATGGAATTGTGAAATGGTTCCCAAGTTTTTTAAAATATTGAAAACCTTTATTCTCAGCATTCAGTGCATTAGCTGGCCACTGCCTCAGGGAAATCCTGGCAGAGCTTTTGTTTCTCAGAGCCCTTCTGGCCCTATTTGATGTGTTTACTCCCAGCCATGGCAAATTTAGAATGGAAACAACTTGTGTCAATTGTCTTGGGTGGCAACAAATGATGGCTTTACTCAGTAAGGAGACATTTCCCCTTGCTGCCTCTTAAGGGCTGTCTGCTGTGAGCAACCATCCAGTACCAGCACCACACTGGCAAGAAGAGGACCCAGGGAGTGTACCGGGAGAGAATAGAATGCCTCTCTAGCATCCTGTCTCCCTCTTGGAAACTATGGTTCTGGCAGCTGTTAGTACTGTCATTCTTTCCCAACTCCCCTCAAAGGTCGTTTTATCTTATCTGATGTTGAAATTCTTTCACGTGGCTTTGAACACTGAAACATAAGAACAAGAAATCAGTTGGAAATTGTTTGCGTCTCTCGCTATGCTTGACATTTCCACACTGATAAAGTACACAGCTCAATATTGACTTTTTGGTTAAGTTTGGATTAGATGTCTGCTCCATGAGTATTGATTGTGAACCATTATCTTTCTTCTTCAAGGCACTGAATTCGCTTACAAAAATAGAAAGGACAAAAGGAGGAACAATGTTAGTTGAAGTATTGTCACTAATTACCTGAAAGTTTTTCCTGAGTTATGATAAGAAAAAATCATCATTCTTTTGAAATACGGGGGCATTTTTGTTAAGGATGGTGTTGGTAAACACTAGGATATATTAAAACTCAAATGTTTCTGCTTGTAGATTTTTCACATATGTCTTCAAATTCTTCCAACAAGGATAATGTCACCTGATTATCAATTTAAGTGCACAAATCAGATAACTGGCTGACTTTAATTATTTGCCAGTTAAATGTATACCACTGCCTTACTAAAATCAATAGGTGAAGATCTCTAACTCAGTATAACCAACGCATACCCAATTTGACAGACTAATCTTCCTCTGACGATTTTTCTAGGAATAGAACAAATAAGAGACCTTAAAACAGAGGTGATTTTGTCTCACTAAACCTTTCTGAGTTTCTGTATTTTCTCTGGATGCAACCTGTGAATCTCTTGACAGCAGGATGATCCTTGGTTGACTTCCCACAATGCAACATTTCTGGTCCTGTGGAAGTATTTCTTTCTTACTCTACTGACTTAAGTAATTAAATCCTGTTCCAAATGCGCTCCACCTCATAGGCTCAACACAGAGAATCAAGACCACAGAGAAATGAGGCACAGTGTTTGTTACTAAGAGTTTATAATTTACTTGAAAAAGAAACTAATACTTAGTAAAATAATGGTAGCACAGGGGGAAAAAATCTCTGAGTTCAATAGAAAAAAATCCTCATCATGGTCTATAATGAATAGATTCTAGATCTTAATGAATAGATTTGTCTGGGGCCCTGAAAGAATTTACTTAGATAAAGGATGAAGATATCCTAGGTTTTCTGTGAAACAAGAATTCCTATTGTAGTGTTTTGCTGCCACATTTCAAGATTAAAATATTTTATGTAAAGAAAATTTTGTTTTAGGACACAGGTAGCTGATTATTTTAAAGAAAGCCAGACATTTTTATCTTTGTTATTGTCTGCTTCCCCAAGACAATATAGACACAGATACAAACTGTATATATGTATACAGATATAGGCTCTATATAGAGAAAGATACAGATACAATGTGTATACATATAAATACAAACTCTACAACATTGCTGATTATGCTTCTAATGAAGGAAAATTCTGCAACAGTGCTAATTTTTAGTTGTATTAGCATCTAACAAGCAAGGCATTAAGTTCTCAAGAAAGTCATTTCAATCAACACTATTATACAAGTATATCTTAACTGGCCACTGTAAATTCTGTTCTCTGTATCTGTATAATGACCCCAACTGGCCAAAAATATTATTTGATGATTTAAGTTGTGAACGACAAAACAAAGATTCATATTCAGATAGACAGGTGTGTTACTCCTAGGAACACGTGACTCCTGGAATTCATTCTCCAATATACCACAAGTCAGAAATGGTCAGGTTCTGGAGTCCTGTCCCTACAAAACTTATCCATAAGATAAAGGCACAAATGATCAGATGTAAGAGTCTCAGCAAATAAACCAATAATTAAATAACATTTCAAAGCCTATGGTTGCATAGCTGGACCTGACAGAGAAAGGAAGCACAGACATCTGGCAATAAAGTGAAAGATAAAACATAGAACAGAGTAAATTTTGCCTGGTCTCCATAACAAAGAGAAATTCATTCTTACCCTCACAAAAACATTCAATTCCAAACAAGGCAAGCCAAGAAAAAAAAAAAAAAAGAGACCAAAGATCTCTTTAAAATGTGGCCCTAAGTAACCTAAGTCACCCAAGTAACTATTTCCCTAATGAGAATCACTCTATTCCAGAAACCATATAATAATGAACCTTGAACTCTAAATCTGCACATTTACATTGAAAATTTTCAAACTGGGGTTTGCTGATTCATTTGAAGGGTTAGTGTATTTTCTATATATAATAAGTTACTAAGAATTTATTAGTTTGGGATAATTCATTTCAATATTCTAAACTAAACACAATCTGGATTTTTTAGGTTTTATGGTTTACATCAAAAATATCCCCCAAAGATCTTGCCTGTATAGAGGCACTTTCAGAAGGCGATTGGATCACAAGCTCTTTAACTTCATCAGTACATTGATCCACTGATAAGATTACAGTTTGATGATATTATTGAACAGCAAATGAAACAGGAAGTGGGGCCACATTTAAGATAGTGGGTATGGAGGCAGATCTGGGGAACTATGTATAACTGGTTCCCATCCCCTCCCTCTCTTGCTGTTTCACATGCCCTCCCACTCTTCCTCCTGGCTGCCATAAAGGGAGCAGCTCTGCTCCATCATGCACTAACACCTTGATCTCTCTGCTTTGGAGTCAGCTGACCATGGACTGAAACCTCAGATACTGTGAGCCAAAATGAGTCCTTCCTCGTGAGACTGGCTTTCTCAGATATTTGGTCACAGCAACAAAATTTCACTAACACACTAGGTGACCACCTGGTAATGGAGTGCTACCTCCCCAACTCAGTTTGCCTTTTTGTTTGCAATCAGATTGGTGCCAAGCCTCATTTTAATTGACTCCAACTAATTTGCAAAGAACAAAGGTAAACTTCGGAGGTATATAAGCCTTTTACACCAAATGGGCCAAATGACTTCAAGGCATACTAGAGAAACAAACGTTCTTCACAGTTTCAGACAAAAAGAGCATGAGAAAATTGCATCATCTCACAGCACTGAGTGAGGAAGGCAGACCAAACCCAAAGGAACCAGAGCCACAGTCATTCACACTATATATCATGTTAAATTACTTAAGTTGACTTACAATTTGTTGGTTTTGCACAAGAGATGGTTGCATATGATTAGTACTTTTGTTTTGATAAAATTTTCCCTAGTTTTAGTTGGTGCATATTAAAGGAGCATTTGTATTAAAAGGACTTATATCAACAATGGGTAGTAGAAGAATTTTATGAACTATTTAATCACACGAAAAGATGTTCCTCATCACACATAATATGAAAATTAAAGCCACATTGAGGTAACTTCTGTCACCTTACAAAAAAAAAGTGCAAATCACTTCATAAATCCACTTCTGTATTTGCTTTCTTTCCTGGGACAAAATACCCTACAATCACAAGTTAAAGGAGAAAATTTTATTTTTGGCTCAGGTAAGTGGGGCCCAAGACAAGAGCATCATGATAGAAGGACATGGTGGAGCAAAGCTGCTCACTTCAAGGTCACCAGGAAGGAGAACACTGGGGAAGAAAAGTGCCAGAGAGGAAGACACCAAGGGCCAGATACAGCCTCCAAGGTCAGGACCCACCAGACACACCCAGCAGTGTGCTTTACTAATCCCCTAGGCAGTTCTCGAGCCATTGAGTTGACAATCAGGATTCACTGTTACAACTTTGGATCATCTGCCCTGATTTGGTTGCTCCAGAGGACTTGTCAGGACATTACATAATTGATTTTGTTTATTTATACTTATTGTCTACTTTCCCCAAACTTATTCATACTCCCAGAACATAAGCTTCACGAAAACAGAAATCTTGACAGTCTCATTCATTGCATCATCTTTAGGACACTGGGCACATGAAATATACTGGATTATTTGAAGAATAAATGAATGAAGACATATGCTTAAGCAATTCTCCTTCTAAGCGCAAACCCTAGAGAAACTTTCTCACATGTACACAGAAGGATAAGCACAAGGGAGTATCATTTACAGTGGAAGGAAAATTGGAAAAGCTCTAAAGGTCCTTAGTAAAGGAATGAGTAAACACATCGTAATGTGTTTATACAAGGAAACTTAGTGATTAACATGAATTAAACTCCTTTACATAGATAAAATCAAAAACTTTGGCTGGGAGAAAAAAGCAAATTACAAAAGATGCATTCAGCAATGTTTACTTGTCTAACAGGAAAGTTCACCTATTAACAGTAAGGACAACCTGGATAGAGAGAGATGGAGACAATATGAAAACTAAAAAGATATCTGTCATCTTTATTACTTCAAAAATTTCTACCTGAAGAAAATATGGCAAAAAGTTAATATTTGTTAAATGTTATATATTTCTCTGCATATTTCTAATGTTCAAAATGTTTCAAAAATTTTAAAGAATTTAATACAAATAAAAATAACTTTTCCTACATTAATAAGTAATTATAGACTCCTTTCATGCTAATGACAAGAATGATGACGATGATCCTTTTCCCTCTTCTCTTTCTCTTTTTCTCCTGTAATTCCTGTTACTAACATCTACTATTTTATTTCTCTATTTCTTTGTTTTTCACTTCCAAAAGTCATTTGATATGGCTTAGAATAAAAGACAAATAATCTCACCCAATTCTGTGCCATGGGCCATGGTATATGGTGGAGCTTTAAAGTAAACATTTATACTATAATTGAGTTTCAAATATCATTCCAAGCTTCTTGAAACTTAGATGACAAGCACATATAACCAAATAATCACATGGCACTTATCATTACAAAAGGTGGCTTAGGAAAGCCAAAACATTTATTGAGATTAATTCTCAAAGAAATCTCTCATGTATGACTTTATATCAGGGACATTGACATTGACAAGATCCTTGATAACATTTTTGCAAATGTTCATATGAATCAAAAGTTCACATGCTTTTCCTTACAACCACTTTTTTTTTTAAAGCTGAGGACATACATCTTAGTACAGTTCAAGAAGGTTATTCATTCTTTAGAAGTTAAAGTAACATATGCTTTTAGTCATCTAACTAAATCCCAAGATAAAATACCCAAGTGGGTAGGCAGGGAGCATGTCTCTTAGATAATTGTTCCTAAATATAATTTTGTTTAGACAAGCTATTGATAGATGGAAACCAAACATCCATCAATTAAAGATTATAGTCAAATACTTGGACTTACAGTTAAGTCAATGAACAAGAGCATGTAGTTTTATCATCATTTGTCTCCTTTTGAAATCACTTAGAAAATTATAAAAGAAAAGCCTGATTCATCATAAGTTCCAAATTGCAAGGTTCTACATTTTCTTTTAGATTTTTCTATTATTTAAATATGAAAGAAATACTATTCAAAGTCCCAAATCTAGATCCAGTGGGCCGTGAGATGTGGAAATTTACTGGTAGTACTTTTTGTACATATTTTCTAATGCCTGTAGTACAGAGATATACCACAGGGCTTTCAATGTGGGTTAAAAAAAAAACTATAATTGAAGGTCCATTTATCCATTGATTATTTCTTCTACCACCAGCAAAGTAAGGGAAAGAGACAAATATCCAGCTATACTGAATTTAAGGTAGAAAATCAAGTACAACTACAAAGATCTTGTGAAAATGATCATCTCCAACTGTATCACCTTTTTTATCCTTTTATGAATAATCTCATCTAATCCTCACCAGAACCCTGTGAGATAGCTAACAGCAACAAAACTTGACAGTAATGATGTCACTTAGGACCAAGTGGTAACTTGAACCAAATCACAGAGCCTAGAAAAATAATTAGGACTTGAACTCATGAGTCCTGGCTACAAACTTTGTCGCCTTTTTTGTGGTTCCAGGATAGCCATGAACTCTTTGGTAAGAGAACCAATGTACAGGACTGCTACAACTTCTTTTCCAAGGACAAGGGTTTGTGATTTCCATCTGTCATATGTTTGGGAGGGTGTTATGATTTGAATATATCTCTATTATTTCATGTGCTGAAATGTAATTCTCAAATTTATGTTAATGGTATTTCAAATTATAATTACAAAAGGAGGTAATTAGGATTATATGAGGTTGTGAGGGCAGGGCCTGTGATGGTCAGCTGGTATTAGGGGATGGTATTGTAGCTAGCACACTTTGTCTCACCATGCAACACATTCTGTGATGTTTTGGAGCAGCAAGGCCTTCACTAGAAACTGAGCAGGTACCAGTGCTATATGCTTGTACTTTCAACCTCTATATCTGTGAACCTAAATAAGCTTCTTTTCTTTATAAATTAGCTAGACTCTGATATTTTGTAATAGCAACAGAAAATAAACCAAGAGAGGGCTATTAAGGGGAATCATAGACTTTATAGCTCTTCCCACACCAACCCTCCATGACAGAATAATAAAGCTTCCTTCAGAATCACATTGTCTATTAAATGAGGAAGCCAGCTACAAAGAGAAAATGTCTTTTGTGAAGACTTTTAAAAGATTTTTTGATGAATTGGAATTACAATTAATATAATCAGAAACAAGAGCGGAGAGACAGCTAAAAGCTGATAGGAGATCACATCCTAAGTGATATGTGAAATAGTCTTTAAGAAGTGAAGGTCATAGTTTTTAGTGTTCACAATCAGATTCACAAGGACTGTTTTCAAACAAAAAGCTATGTTTTCTTTCCTTTTGTGTTTGTTTCACCCATATTTGGAGCTCAGTGTTATAAGGTAAAATGAATTTCAAGTGTGGAATTTAGCTTCATTCTTACTTAATAATTAATGGTAATCTAAAAAGTGTAGAGCTTTCCACCCCTGAATAGATCATCATATTTTTTACCTCTCTAAACTGAAGCTGCTCTCCATGTGAGGAAGGAATGGGAGGGTGGGGTGCTGACTGGTCTGCTAAAGCAGAGTGGGGAGGCTTGGGGACACACTCCACAAAGCTAATCAGGACATTTTTTATGCAAATGTCAAAGTCACTTACCTTAAAATACTAGATCAGTGCAGCTAAGGGACTGGGAAAACTTGAAGCCCAGGAATATATTAAGTAGCTGCCTAATTTAACCCTGTGTCGACCTCCATTTATCCAAATGTGTAAGCACCCTGCTCCCCCTCGCTTTGTTCCTTCACTCATTTCAATTTATTAACAAGTATCATAACTGATACAAACTAGATTTCAATAGTATCAGAATGCCTCCTGTGTACACAGGTGTCTGTTTCAAATTAGTCATCATAAATAGGACTCCAACAGGCAACGCTGCCCTAAAAAGAAATGCCCAGGTGTTAGCAAAATACATGTTCCCATAGAAATTAAATCAGCTATACAAATGTAATCAGTTATATGGAGCCTTTCTTTATTTAAAAAAATGGAGATTAAATCACCAAAATAAGAGTCAGGTACTGCACTACACACTTAGTAGGGGCTTAACTCAAGTGTCTGTGCTTGATGAGGATGGATTGGCTGAGGTGGTGGCATGGAAAACTCGGGCAAAACAGGAGGAAATTTCCCTGAAGGATGGGCACACTTCTCTGTCCACATCTCACCACTGGAATCTGATATCAAGGGGACTCATCAAAGAAATTCCATCTTTCTCAGAAATTATTTCCGTTTTTCCAGAGCAGGAGAACCAGTGCGAACATCAGTGGAACATCTTGCTTGAACAACCATAGGACATCAAATTTACTGCAAACACATTGCTTAATAATGACCAGAAGACTGTTATTTGTCAGAGTTAAAATGTAAGAGAGATAACATCATTTAAATTAATGCACTATTTTTATTTCAAGCCTGCTAAAGGTCTTTTGATTTAGCATTAGGTACAGTAAAATTAGGAAATTGAAGAGAGGGGTCAATGCCTATGCACAAAAAAAATAAAAATAAAAATAAAAAAACACTGCATGTTCACAGCACATGATCACATACTACCACAGCCCCACCAAGGAGGAGACCTTGTGGCCTGCGTGCTCCATTAAGAAGGGTGCTCACATGGAAGAATTTGCCTAATTCTTACTGAAATTTACAACTTTTTTGCCCTAGGATAAAGTAGTACTTTGAATGGTTACAGCACTAATTCAGGATCTTAGAGTAAAAATAAGATAGTAGATGTCAGGTAGTATAGCCTTCTCCCAGGACAACAGCCTCCTAGACTCTATTCAAGGACTTCAGCTTCCTGAAGATAATAGTCTGGGTCTGATGGGTGAGATAGGGTTAAGTAAACACATAAGTAATTACATATTTTGAGATAGTTCATTTAGGAAATCAATAGATGGTTAGAGAACTCAGGGCAGAGGAAATCCAACCACTGCGAGAATGGTCAGGCAAGTTCTCTCTGGAAAGGTGACATTTAAACTGATTTCTGGGAAAGAAGAAACTTACCAAGCAAGGAAATGAGGAAACAGCATTCTAATTAGGCGAACTAGCTAGTGCAAAGGCTTTGTGAGAATAAGTATCTGTAGCATAATGTAGAAAGGAAAGAAAGTGTGGTTAAAGAAGTAGGCAGATATCACACGGTGCATCCCTGTTGACCAGGACACACAGTTTGGACCTTATCTTAAACGCAAAGGAAAACTTTCAATGGGAATAAAAAGACATGATTAATACTGAAAAGCAAACTCCACCATATACCATGACTTGTGGCATAGGAATATTCCTATGTAAACTGGCAAGCTATATCAGTTGCTTAGAAACTAGGGTCCTCAAACACCATATGATTACTGTATTTTTTAAAAGTGAGAATATATGCTTATAGTCATCTTACAGTAATAGTAGTAATACTATAATAGCAGTTGTGGTGGTAACTGTAGTAGCAGGAGCAGATAATATTTGCACTTACTATATGACAAACACCATTTCTAAGATTTTATATATCCATCTAATTCTCACAATATCCAAGGATGTAAGTCCAATTATTATTCCTCTTTTACAGATGAGGAAACTGAAGCAAATTGTCCAATAAGTAAATGCTCTTTATTTCAAAGATTTTGCTCTTGTAAGTTTTTTGTTATTTTGCTTTAATCAGCTCAGTATTGTTTTATACTATTCATTACAATTCCTTTATGACCCAAGATTTAGTTGTACTGCTTAATGTCCAAACACTTGAGAATTTTCTAGTTATGCTTCTATTACTGAATGCTAGTTGTCTAGTTGATCTCCACAGTAAAGAAAAAAAATTATATAAGATTTCAATCCTTTGAAATTTATTAAGATTTGCTTTGCATTTCGCCATATATTCTACATTTGCAAATACCCTATGGGCATTTGGAAAAAATGGGCATTATGTAAATGTCAATAGGTCAAGTTATTCAATGGCGTTGTCTAATTCTTCAATATTTCATTGGTTTTTGTGCATACATCTATTATTTATTGGAAGATGGTATTAAAATCTATTTTTCTATCTAATCTTGTCAGTTTTTGCTTAATGTATTTTGAAGTTATCTTAAGTATAATTGTTGCATCTTCCTGTTGATTAGACCCTTTCAGCATGAGTAAATATCCCTCTTTATTTGCAGTAGTATTTTTTTTTATCTCACGGTCTACTTTGATATTATAGCCATACTGACTGGTTCTTAGCTAGTGTTTACATGGTATATCTCTTCCAACATTTTACTTCCAATTTATATATTACCTTTTATTTAATGAATGGCTCCTATAAACAGGATAGTTGGGTGGGTCTAATCTGACCATATTTGCTTTACAGTCCAGTTACATTTAATATAATTACTGATGTGGTGGGTCTAGCCAAACTTTTGATATTTTCTATTTGTCCCATTTAATTTTTGTTCTCTTATTTTCTCTATCATGCCTTCTTTGGGATTAACTATTTAGGATACAAGAAATAGTAGAATACTTTCCCTATCCTCTTACAATTCCTACTAGAAAATACAATATAACAGGCCAGGGATTTAGCTCAGTGGCTCAAGCGTTTGCCTGGTAAGCACAACATTGTGAGTTCGATCCCCGATACTAAAAAAAGAAAAAAAAATACAGTATAATTATAGCAACAACTGTAGTACAGTACATGATGAATGCTACATTCACTTAGACTATTTCTGTGTGTTTGTGATAATGCTAAAGTCATTCATTAGCCTTTCAGAGGAGAGATTATGTGTGATTCATTGGGAAGGTATTATTGGAATTAGAAACAGAAATTTTAAAAAGGCAAGGTATGGAAAAGACATTCTAGATCTCTGAGGAAACATATTCACAAAGGCTCAAGGGAAAAAGCATCTCAACAAGAGTTAAAATTTCACATGAAACAGCAATGTTTAATCCTGGATGCATATTAGAAAGATCAGAGTCATCAGGGAAGCTAGAAAAACACAGCAGATCCTTCACCTCCACCCTCACTCTCATCACCTGAAACCTCTCGGAAAGGGGCCCAGTTTCATTTTTCAAATCTGCACAAATCTCTGATGCACAGTGAGGTACAGTGAGGTTGAAAACTACTAGTCTCTAGTATTTAAAAAAATAAAATAAAGAAATTACACAAATATTGTGAGTTTGGGTCAAACAGTAGACAATTTTGAATGGTAGGATGAAAAGTAAGCACTTTCCTGAATGACTAATGGAAAATCACTGAATTAAATCTTACCAATAAATTTAGTGGCAATGTGTTGGGCCATTTAGAGGGGGGAAATTAGAAACAGAGTGACCAATTAGTTGGCTACTGAACAATATAGTAAGGACTCACACTTTTTGTTGGGGGATCACATTAGGAATAGAAGGAAGCGGACAAATTAAGTATACGTTGATAAGGGAGAATAGAGAGGATTTAAGAACTAATTGAATGTGGGCAGTCAAGAGAAAGAGGCCAGTGAAAGATGGCTTCCAGACTTCAAGGTCAGTAACTATGCTACAACACAAGTGGGAAGGTGAGAGGAAAAGTTGAGGTCATGCAGGGAAGAAATACTGCATATCATATTGAGGAACTTGGGGATTTAGGTGAAGTTACAAAAAAGTCAGCTAGAGAAATGTGGAGATTAAGAAGTATACAGAGGTCTCAGAAATATTCACCAGAGTACTAATTGAAAATATGGTTGTGGGAATGGAATAGGGTCCAGAGATTGCATCCTTCTCTTCTCATTCCACTTAGCTCTCTTAGGTGAGACAGTCCATTTATATAATTTTTTCCAAGTGAAGTATAGTGTCTTAGACATGAGAATTGTTTTCTTACTTACACTTTTTATGTTTTTTAAAATTTTGCAGATCAACACATTACTTTTTCAACTAGAAAATCTATGTATTTTGGTGCACACTTCCCACTCTGAAAATCTTTCAAGAAAAACATTTTTACAATGTCAAAATGCTCTGGTGTATGTCATAGGTACCAGCAGGGAGTTTGGCAATGAGAATAACAGTTTTGTTTAACACAATCCAGAAACAGACATGATCAGGCAAATGGATAAAAGATTTCAGGGATAGGGAGAACCTGAGTGCTATTGAGCAATAAAATAAAATTTTAGCTTATTATCTTAATTTTCCTTATCTCTGAAGAGTAGCTTCATGTATGATTTTAATATTGTAGTACAGAAAAGAACCTCTAGAGATCATCTGCTTTTATGCAATCAAATATCTAAATTATCCAGGATGAAAAGTCTGAACTCTGTAACTTCCCTCGACAACTCATTCCAATATTCTGAGGTTATGATACTGGTGAATTTTATCTTGATTGCAAAATAGATACGATGTAAATATGATAGAGTAAAAAAAGAGAAATATCTCTCCCCCCCCCTTTTCTTTCTTTGTTCTTTGTCGTTGTTGTTGTTGTTGTTGTTGTTGTGCTTTTTTAATAGTACTGGGGATTAAACCCAGGACCTTTACACTGAGCCACATAGCCAACACATACTCAACCCTTTTTATTATTCTTCTATTTTAAGACAAGGTTTCACTAAGTCTTTAAATTGTCCGGGCTGGGCTTCAACTTGGGGTCCTACTGCCTAAGCTTCCCAGAGTGCTGAGACTATAGGTATGTGCCACCATTCCCGGCTGAGATATTTCAAGGATGAAGCTCCATCTAAGTCCCAGTGTTTATCTCTCTGAGAAGGCAAAATCATGTCCAAATAACATCGTGTACTAAGTTCTAAGAAAGCTTCATTTAGAAGCATGATAGAAAGGAAACTTATTACAAGATCCTACCTAAGGTGTCCAAATTCTCAGAACAGTAAAATGGAAAAATGAACAGTCCTTTAGGTATTCAGCTACTGCCAATTATCTAGTTATTGTCTATTTGAGATGAGGCCATTTGCTCTTTACAACTGAACTTGATGTTATTTGACTTTGAACACATCTACTTTCAAAAGCCAGATACACATCATCAAATAAAAGACATAAGCTACCTGTCCAACTCTTTCTATTGTGGAATAAAATTATAAACTGGAAGGATGAACTTAATTACCAAATTCCCATTCTCAGTCCCACTGAATAAAGCCAAAAGCTAATCCTTATCACATGCAGGGGCAGATCAGCCATCACTTAAAAGCTTAGGAATAAATTTGCAAAGCACTGCACCCAAAGTGGCGCTGCATAATGGATATGTTTGCTCTTTCTTGGGAACTCAAAGTTGAGCTCTGTTGCTGACACAAAGAGTAACTGTGGCCTGGTATTAAATAATAAATCCACATTTCAGTGTCGGTCATAATTTAAGACTGGACAGTTGACCTCTGTTTTTAAATTGCAATTAAATGGCTATATTATAATAGTTGGATGAGAGCAGAAACATTTGACTGCTGCCTTTTCATTATTAATTAAGGATTAAGATTACTTATGACACATCATTTTTTGTGTTCACTAACAGTTCTGGTGAAATCACATTCCTATTATGCAAGGTATTAAATATGTGAATGGTCCTTGGAAGACTTCCTAAATTTAGTTTGTAACTGACATGTGTTTCTTTGGAGATTTGCCCTCTGAAACTCCAATAATGAGTCATGTCCTCATAAGCATTTGACTTTTTTATCGGCATTAATTAAAAGTTTATTATTGCTTATAATTAATTATATTTTTCTCTCTTCAAAACACAGTTATTGATTACAGACTAGAGATGTCATAGATTCCATAATGGTCAGAGTTTACATTAACATATTAAAGGAGAGCAGATGAGGTTTCATTATTTCAGTAACCATTTGAAAATAAGGCACGAAGATGTTCAGCTGTTAAAAATGGTGCCTTACTTTACATTTGTATTTTCTTAGCAAGATCTTTCATAGTTTTTACATTAGTCAGTTGGAAGATACAGAGGTGCCCTTCAGAGTGTCTCCACATATCATTAGCATTTCTCTTGATGTTCAGATAGCCAGTTCTAAGACTTTCTCTCCAAACTGTTGAGAGACTGACTTATTTTCAAACCAAGAATGTATAATGATAGGAGTTACATGAAGCTGCCTTATCTGACATTCCTAATAATATACCACAAAGTATTTAGCTAAGATTTGTTAACTTGTCCCCCTGACAAGTCAACACAGCTCAAAATCCAAGCCTCCAGAACAGTACCAGGCATTTTATTCAGAGCAGAACTCAACACTCCCAGGCGTATGTGTGACCAGACGCCCTACCACATGGTAGCTGCCAATCTGGAAGAGGCAGGCAGGAGCCTGCACAGGATCTCAAGTGAACTCAGCCGCACTCCCCCTAAGACTGCTCTTATTTAGAGAGCTTTGCAGATGGACATACCATAGGATGTGCTCACAATCTGAAAATGTGCCAAAAGGAACAAGCAAGTCCTGAATTTGGTTGACAGTCAAAGTTAGGGCTGTTGTGCTGAGCAGACAGAGTGGAGAGACATTTAATGATTCATCTAACCATTGGCTTTCGGGAAGGCTGGAAAGGCATCAGCCTCTGGCACACGCAAAGGGGTTTTCTCCCCTTAGCAATACAGACACTGAGATCAAAAACATGAAGCAAGAGTGGGCAAGGACAAGAAGAGGATAATTGTGGTGTTATTTGGGCAGTACATTGCTCTCTTCCCCTGAGATCAGAGAAACTGTTTCCTCAAACTGCATAAGCTCATCTCTTTCAAATATTTTTTCCAAAACTGAATATTGTAATTTTTAACCTTTGCTTATTAAGGTTTATTTTATTCAAATATTCAATTCACTGCAAGGCATTTTTTGTGTTAATATATTTTGTGATACAGAATAATTACCTTCACCTTGGGGAACTGGTACATATACATAATGCATCTTGATCATCATTACTCCCTTATTTCTCCACTACCCCTTCCTCTCTGCCCTGTCCCCAGATCCAGATTACATCAGGACAAGACATTGCATTTTTTTTTTTTTTTTTGGAATCAAGTGAAACTCCTTTCAACAAAGCTTCACATTAGAACTTTTTAAACACCATCCCAGGGTTTCACTTTAAGATTGGAAAAAATGTTCTTCGTATCAAAATACTTTTCAATAAAATACTATTCAATACAAATATTTTCTTCTTTTTCCTCCTAAGTAGTTTATCAGTAGTGCAAGCTCCAAGGAATGAATTGAGAGTCTCATACATGCACACACAGTGTCCAATAGCTTTTGCTAGTCCATTCCAGATTTTAAAAAAACACTCCTAAGTATAATTTCCAGGCTGGTTTCTGAATGAACACATGTTCTTAAATGTAACCTCCAGGCTGCTTTCTGAAATAACAGCCACAAGAAATCCCTCTCCCCTTTCTATCACACCGTCATCCCAAGCATGTTCCACATGAAAATTCTGGAACCATAATGTCTCCTTTCCTTTTTTTCCTTCTTTTGTCTCTGCATCACCAAAGTTCTTAAAAGTTTCTCACTCCAGCTCTGTCCAGCCCAGCATCCCAGTGCAATCCATCAGGCGAATGCCCAGCCAGCCTTACAGAACACAGAGGTACCAAACCCAGCCCAGCCAGCCACTCATCAGGGAGCAACCAGCATAGCCGAAGGGTCTTGGAGAATTTGAGCTCCGCCCACCAGAGCACAAAGCCCCTGCTGCATAGTTCAGGGGTGCAGCCCAGCTAGCCACGTGGCAGGTCCTAGAGGTTCTGAACTCCATCCAACCAGGAGCAAGGCCCCGGCACCATATGCTGGAGGTGTGCTCTGGCTAGCCCCATGCTCCAGAGGTTCTGAACTCCTCACAGCCAGATGCAAGGTCCCAGTGGTGTCACATTTTGGGGGCACACTCTGTGTAGCCACCTGGGTCCTAGAGGCTCTGAACTCCACCCAGCCAGGTGCAAGATGCATCTCTGCTAGCCACTTCAGTTGCAGGGGTTCAGAACTCCACTCAGCTAGGTTCTAAGACCTGGCAACACACTCCGGGGGTGTGCCCCTGCTGAGCAACACAGCAAAGTACATCAGGGGAATACATGACCAGTCTCACAGATCACAGAGCACAAGGCTCTGGCCCCATAGTATTGTGGGGGCGTACCTCAGTTAGCCATGGGGATATTGGAGGATTGAAGCTCTACCCAGAACAGGGTTCCAGTGCAATCCATCAGGAGGCAGCCTGGCCAGCCACACAGGTCCCAGAGGAAAATGACAAAATGAAAGAGCAAGATGCAGTCTCATCCTCCAGCACACCGAGAACAAACCTAAGAGACCCTGAAACGGAAGACACTAGAAATTGCACAACTGAACTTTCTGAAATGATAGCAACTGAAGTTAAAAAACAACTCCATGAAGTTATACAGTAAATCAGACAAGAAATGATTTCTCATGTAAAAAATAAAATGACAAACATTATGAAAGAAATGCTGCATATATCTAAAGAAGACCAAGATAAAAGAAATAGAACATAAGAAAATGATGGAAACTTTAAATGAACAATAGAAGATAGAATCAGAATGCACAAAACAGATTTCAAGGGATATTCAGGAAATTGAAAGTTCCATTGAAACTTTGAAAAACTGCTTGAATAAAGCTGAAGATAGACTCTCAGACCTTGAAGACAGCATTGAAGCTTATGATCATGAAAAAAAAGATCTCTCAAAAATAACAAGGAACCAGGAAACAACAATTCAACAGCTGCAAGATGATGCAGAGAAGCAATATAAGATTGATAGGTGTCAATCAAAAAGCAGAGGTCAATATGAATGACCTGCAAAAATTATTTGCAGAAATAATAGCAGAAAAATTTTCCAAACATGGGAAGAGAATGTGATATGCACATAAGCGAGGCATACAGAACCCCAATTAACCATAACCAAAATAAATCTTCACACAGACATATAATAATTAGGATAGCAGAAGTTGAGCGCAAGAACAGAATACTAAAAGCTGTCAGAGAAAAGAAACAGATCACCTATGAAGGAAAGCCTATCAGAATCACAGCAGACTTTTCAACACAAACCTTCAAGCCACAAAGAACTTGGAGTGAAGTACTTCAAATCATGAAGGAAAACAACTTTCAACCCACATTGATGTATCTTGCAAAACTATCTTTAAAAATTGATGGAGAAATAAGATACTTTCATGACAAAGAATAACTGAAGAAATTCACAGCCCCCAAACCAACACTACAAAGAGTACTGAAAGACACTCTAGAAAGAGACAAGGATAACTACAGTCTTAAGAAGCACAACAAAAGAAACCACTAAGCAGGGCAAGCAATGAAACAGAAAACGTAGAAAGCCAACAACAGAAAGATATCATGACAGAGATAAGTTAGTACATATCAGTTATATCAATCAATGTAAACGGTATCAACTCACCAATAAAAAGAAACAGACTGGCAGAGTGGGTTAAGAAACAAAATCCAACAATATGCTGTGTACAAGAAACACATTTAACTCAAAAGGAAATTTACAGACTAAAAATCAAAGGATGGAAAACAATACTCCATGCAACAGAACCCAGAAAAAAGCAGGGGTAGCTATTTTGTCTGCAGACAATGTGAACTTCAAACTGAGAATGATCAAACAGATAAAGAAGGTCACTACATACTTGTTAGGGGAAAACTTCAAGAGGAAGAGATTAAATATATATGCACCAAATATGGGAGCACCCAACTATGTAAGACAATTCTTAGTAGACACGAAAAACCAAACAAACATTGATACAGTTATAATGGGGGACCTTAACACCCCATTGTCACAAAGAGACAGATCAACCAAACAAAAAATCAGCAAAGAAATAACAGAATTGAATCAAACTTGTGAACGAATGGGCCTAGTAGATGTGTTCCGAGTGTTGCACCCATGAACATAGGAATACCCATTCTTCTCAGCTGCACATGGGTCATTCTCTAAAATATATCATTTACTAGTCCACAGAACATGCTTAAGTAAATGCAAAGGAACTGAAATAATTCCATGCATATTATCTGACAATAGTGCAATAAAATTGGAAGTTAATGACAAAAAAACCCACAAAAACCCTATAAATACATGGAAATTAAATAACACTCTCCTAAACAATCAATGGGTCACAGAAGAAATTAAAGAAGGAATTCATATCTACAATTGATCAAAAACGCAAATACAAATTACCGGAACCTGCAGGACATAATGAAAGCAGTCCTCAGAGGGAAATTTATAACCCTAAACTCCCACATCAGAAAAATGGAAAGAACACACATAACCAACCTAATGATGCAACTGAAACTTCTAGAAAAAGAAGAGCAAGTCAAGTCCAAAGCCCAAAGAAGGGAAGATAGTATAAGAATCAGAGCAGAAATCAATGCAATTGAAACCAAGAAAGAAATACAAAGAATTAAAGAATCAAAGAGTTGGTTCTTTGAAAGAATGAATAAAATTAATAAAATCCTAGCCAACCTTATCAAAAAGAGGAAAGAAAAAACTCACATCCATACAATAAGAAATGAAAAGGGTGAAATCACTACAGACCCTGTGGAAATACAGAAGAACATCAATACCTACTTCAAAAACCTTTACTCACATAGATTCCATACCACAGAAGAAATGGACAGATTCCTAGAAACCTATGAATTACCAAAACTGAATCAAGAAGATGTAAAACTGCTGAATAACCCTATTTCAGCCAATGAAAGTGAAAATGTAATAGAACCTTACCAACAAAGAAAAGCCCAGGTCCTAATGGATTCACTGCTGAATTCTACAAGAAATTTAGGGAAGACTTAATGCCAACACTTCTCAAACTCTTCAATGAAATTGAAAGGGAAGCAAATCTCCCTAACTCATTCCTGGAAGCAAGTATTACCCTAATACCAAAACCAGAGAAAGACCCAACCAAAAAAAGAAAATTACACACCAATCTCCCTAATGAACATAGATGCAAAAATCCTCAATAAAATACTGGCAAATACAATACAGCAAATTATCAGAAAGATTATACACCACAAGCAAGTGGGATTCATCCCAGGAATGCAAGGATGGTTCAACATACGGAAATCAATACATGTAATACACCATATCAATAGGGCCAAGGACAAAAATCACATGATCATCTCAATAGATACAGAAGAAGCTTTCGACAAAATCCAACACTCATTCATGATAAAAACCCTACAGAAAATTGGAATAGATGGTCTCTACCTCAACATGATAAAAGCCATATATCATAAATCGACAGCCAACATCTTACTAAATGGAGAAAAACTGAAAACTTTCAACCTAAAATCAGGAACAAGACAAGGATGTCCATTATCACCACTCCTATTCAATATAGTTCTGTAAATATTAGCCAGAACAATTAGGCAAGAGAAAGAAATAAAAGGAATAAGGATAGGAAAGGAAGAAGCTAAACTATCATTATTTGCAGATGGTATGACACTCTACATAGAAGACTCCCAAAGGTCCATTAAAAGACTTCTAGATGTAATAACCAAATTCAGTAATGTTGCCGGATACAAGGTCAACACTGGAAAATCAATAGCATTCTTGTAAACAAACAACAAACACACTGAGAGAGAAATAAGGGAAACCATACCCTTCACTATGGCAACCAAAAAAATGAAATACTTAGGAATCAATCTAACAAAGGAAGTAAAAGATCTATACAGTGAAAATTACATTACTCTGAAAAAGGAAATTGAAGAGGATTTCCGAAAATGGAAAGATATTCCCTGTTCATGGACAGGAAGAACAAACATTGTGAAAATAGCCATTCTCCCAAAATTGTTATATAGATTTAATGCAATCCCAATGAAAATACCACTTGCATATCTCACAAAGATAAAGAAATCAGGTCCCCAAAATTCAAGGACCCAATCCAAAAATGGGCATCTGAGATGAATATACACTTCTCAAAAGAAGAAACACAAATGGCAAATAAATATATGAAAAAAATGTTCAACATCAATGGTCATTCAGGAAATGCAAATTAAAACAACAATGAGATACTATATCACCCTAAGATTAAAAAATCAACCAGTGCTGGAGGGGCTGTGGGGAAAAAGGAACTCTTCTCCACTGTTGGTGGGAGTGTAAACTGGTGCAACCACTGTGGAAATCAATGTGGAGATTCCTCAAGAAGCCAGGATTAGAGATCCTATTTGACCCAGCTAACCTACTTCTGGGCCTTTTCCCAGAAGAACTGAAAACATCATACCACAGTGATATTTGTGTACCCATATTTATAGCAACCCAATTTGTAATAGCCAAATCTTGGAAACAACCCAAGTGCCCATCAGTCAAAGAATGGATAAAAAAGATGTGGTATTTTTATACAATGGAGTACTACTCAGCTATCAAGAAAGATTGCATTGAGACTTTTGTAAGTAAACGGACATGACTTGAGACCATACTCATAAGTGAGATAAATCAAGCTCACATGTATAAATACCATATTGCCTCCCTAATGTAAGAAACTAAAACAGGATATATGATCCAAAATCTACAATAAATACTGTGTAAGGGTAAGAAACTGCTCAAAGAGGAAAAGTAATTGGGATAAGGGAAAGGAGGAAAGAAGGAAAGGAAAAGAAAAAAGACATAAATTTGCATATATATATATATATATATATATACATAAGATAGCTAAAATAACTATACTACGAAATGTTTTAGTTATTGGACAGTTAATACTCTGGGCGTGGTGGTGTACGCCTTTAATCCCAGCACTCGGGAGGCTGAGATAGGAGGAGCGTTGTGAGTTCGAGGCTGACTTGGGCTACAACGTGAGCACGAGGCGGTCTGAGCTACAAAGTGCGACCCTGCCTCAAAAAACCAGGGCTGGGAGTTTGGCTCAGTGGCTTAAGCGCCTGTCTGGCAGGTGCGAGGCTGTGAAGTTCAATCCCCGGTGCCGCAAAAAAAAAAAAAAAAAAAAAA
>RJWM01023763.1:0-31716 GCA_004363535.1 Dasyprocta punctata
TATTTGAGATCCTTGTAGAAAAATTGTTGCATCTGGAAAATACAATGTTAAGTGAAATAAATCAGACATGTAAGTTTAAATACCACCTTGTTTGCTTCATTTGTGTGAGATAAAGTACAAACAAAGGAAATGATGAAATATGGATAAAAAGGAACCAGGGGATGGATCACTTGCAATAGGAAAGTCACCCAAGGAAGCAAAGGTAAGGAGTGAGGAGGAACGAGAAGAATAAAGACGCACCATGTACAGAAACTTAATAATCTCAATTAATGTAAATATTATATGCCATGAGATGAGCTAAGACAAATAATATCAAGAAGGATGAGAAGGGGGCTGGGGAACCCAAGGAGGAGAGGGAAGGGGGAGGGAAAGGAAAGGGCATTAAATAAAGAAAAAGAAACAAGCTGTAATGTGTACATGGAACCACTCCCCAAGGTGGTTGTAAACTGCACTGTTTGCAAACATGTCCTAATAAAATAAAAAATTATGAAAAAATAATAAAATGTGCAATTCATTGTTAAAAATTAAAATGTCTTTGACAAGAGAGGGAGAGAGAGAGAGAGAGAGGGAGAGGGAGAGAAAGAGTTAGAGTTAAGCTCTGATTACACTGGAAACTTTCTCTTTCTGTTTTCACTTTTCAACAATCGCTACATTTGTCAACAATCATACAGTGAAATAGTTGGCGAGTGGGAGTGTGATTCTTGGCACAGGAGGTGCTAGGGAAGGTGTAGCATCAGACTTACCAGGCCAGAAACCTCAGGATCTTAGAAGGATGGATACGGCACCTGAAATTTACCACCCAGCAATGGTTAGTCCTACACCAAATCCGTTGAACATGAAATCAACTTTTATTTATTAGTGTGAAAATTAATTAGGACAATTAGTAAAATACAGCAAAAGGACAAGCATTAAATACACCATGGTGAATAATGGTAATGGTCTTATTTTTAGGAATGGTTGTTATATGGAACCAGATGCTGGCATGCAGGGTTCTAGCTCAGGTGAATAAGAATTCTTGGATTTTTCCCCTGTTTCGTGTCCCACACTAGGGCATTTCAAAGTTTCTCTGCTCTTCAGTGGTTCTCAGCCTCCCTTTACCCCAAGTATATGATCGCTGCTCCAGCAATTCCATGTGAGACATTCTTTTACAACTTTTCTTTCTATAAATTCCATATTTTAGTTTAGAAAAAAAGGATTCCTTTGTTCTCAAACTCACTATTTCATTCATTACTGTCAATATATACCAAACTCACAGAGACCAAAAGAGGGAACTTTTCACCTCATGGGCTACCTTAGCTCACAGACATGATTTGGTAGCAAGTTGCATATTTTAAATGTTTTATTTGACCCTATTTTGTGTGGTAAAATACACACAAAAGGAGGGAAAAATACAGAAATTTTTTTTATGTAGATGTATCCTTTGGAATTATATATGCACAGACTATCATTTTCTGCTCTCTTTCTTACAAGCCTTTAATTTATGAACAAGTTCCACAAAGATATCATGTTCACCAATCTAAACAGACACAATTATTTTTAACACGTGCTATGTTTCACAACTAAGGGTAAGTGATTTGCATAGCAATGATATGCGTAAGTGTATATGCATAATGTTCTTACATTATCATTGACAAAACTAAAGAATTGAGAGGTTGCATTATGCAAGATTACAGAGGTCATATGAGAAAGATGCAAGATTTAACAGTTAAGGTGATCTTGTTCAGATTATGTTAAGTAGTTTAGATCATTTTGCATTTCAAAAAAGAGTTGTTTGCAGTACTCTGGGATCTTGATTGCTGGTGTCTGTGTTTGGAAATATGTTGTGAAAAAGTTAATGTTACTAATTATTCAAAGCATCATCTTTCTTAATTTTTCTTCATTTTGGGGGGTTAAGAAGCGTATTTTGTCCTAAATCACGGAAAACGTTATGATAGACATCTTGATATGTATTCTCCATGCTAACCTTAGTGAAAATATCCTTAGTTTGAAATAACTCATCATCAGTAGTTAGGCTACTGATTTTGCATAAATTACATTTCTGATGAAAATATTTGCAGAATGCAGAAGTTTACCAGTTTGCTAGAAGAGAAGGAAGAGTCAATCCAGAACAGCAATTATGAAATTATAAAAATTTTCATGGAAGAGAACTTGCCCTTAGAAGAACTCCATCTATGGGAGGCTGAGGTAGGAGGAGCATTGTGAGTTTGAGGCCCGCTTGGGCTACAACGCGAGCGCAAGGCTGGCCTGAGTTACATAGTGCAACCCTGCCTCAAAAAACCAGGGCTGGGAGTTTGGCTCAGTGGCTTAAGCGCCTGTCTGGCAGGTGTGAGGCTGTGAGTTCAATCCCCGGTGCCACAAAAAAAAAAAAAAAAAAAAAAAACTCCATCTCTCAGATAGTGGTCAGAATGTTCCCACTTCTCTAGGACAGGAGGGAAAAATACAGAAAATTAGCGTGTCTAGTTCCAATTGACCATGAATTCTTCCTGTGCCATTGGAAAAATCACATATGTTCTCCTTATACATAAAATAAATATGGTAAGATTCCTTCTGTCACATAATTAACAGAAATGTATCTGTAAGTGAGAGATCTATAGCCCTTTTCTTGAAGGACTTATCATTTAAAAATTATTCAATATAATATATTTTGAGTGTTTTCCCTGACCTATGATCCTACCTGAGGGTAAATCTTCAGGTGAGAAAAAAGTCTTCAAATAGTGAAAATGACTCCCTTTGACATAGATAGATGGTGCCTAATGACTCAAAAAATATAACCCATGCCTCCTAAGATGATGGCATCTTCTTTGCTTTGGGCTCCCAGACACTTCCAGAAGGAACCCTGAAGACAGTTACAAAGATGTCGCGCTCCCTGGAGAATTCCCTGTGGGAATAACTGCAGATTGTCGTTCCTCTCTTCTAGGGAAGACATGATTAACCTGTCTAATGGGACCAACCTACTCATTGGATTTTAAAAATTAAATGTATTTTAAATGATAAATGAAAGTGTTAACATTTTATAATTGAATGAGTTATACTGAGATGGATCTGTATATACATAAATCCTGTAAATTTTAAATGAGTTAAGAAAACTCTGCCTCCTAAAATACTTTTCACTTATTTAAAGCAAAGTCTTTCTGTATCCTGTCAAACTATTTTGGGATTATATAGTAAATAACTGTCATCTATGTAACCCACTTAAAATGCAGCAGACTGGGCCCCAGCCATGGCACAATAATCCATTGGTCATCTTTCTACCTAAAATACACCATTAATTTTCTTCCCGTGAACCAAGCCTAAACTTCCTGTAGATTCACAGATTCTACAGATATGAAATCCCAAAGCACAGAAATATCCCCAGCTCCAGACTGTACCTTACATCTCAGTCAAAGTCCCATATTCTTTATTCTTTTTATCAGATTAAAAAATGACAACAGATTTTATTTTCAGAACATTTTGAAGTTTACAGAAGAACTTAGCAGAAAGTCCCGAAGGTTCCCATATTCCCCCTTTGCTTCCACAGATTCGTTCTTAACAATGTCCTTTGCAGAAGTTTTAAATTTTAATGAAGTCCAACTTATCATTCTATTTCTCCCATGCATTATGCTTCTGGGGTTGTGGATGAAATAGTGTGTACTGAAGTCTGCCTGTTCATTCTCTTTACTCTCAGGTATGATTACCTGTAGTTCTCCTCCTGTGAACAGCATGCAATAGCTTCCCGCTCCTAGCTAACAATAACATAGTAACAATTGCTCAGCATTTCCATCCCTCCACTCCCTGCTCCTCTAGTCTCTGATAACCACGTTCAGCAGTCTGAGGTGCGTCTCTGGCTCCCCGCTTCTGGTTCTGCTCCCAGGCCCCACTTGGTGGGCAGCTGTCCTCTACCCACACCCAGGTCATGGTGCCCTTCCTGCTTTGGAGACAGCTGGCTATGGACTAAATCCCCCACAAACCTTAAACCAAACCAACCACTCCTCTTCCAGTTTGTGGGTGCCAGGGACCTCGTTTCAGTCGTAAAAAGAGTGACTAAGACAAAGCTGCATCATAGACAGATTTGAAAACCCCAAAGTGAAAAGTAAAACTCCTCAGGCGGTGTGAACAGTGACTGGAGAGGGAAAAGAATGAGTCGAGGAATTTGAATGTAAATGTTACTGTGGTTCCTATAAAGAACAGAGAAGATGAAAAGAAAGGGGGAAATCTTCACGGACCCCAGGGCCTCACTACACATCACCAAGTGTACCAAGAGATGCATTATTTGAGAACCTCAACAAGCAGTGATAAAGAAGAAAATGAATGAAAATTAAACAATTAGTCCATAAACCCGAATTTGATAAAAGGCATGAACATCATCTTCCAAAGTGTTTGCAGATCTCAGGAAGGACACACACTAAAAATGAACTCATGCCTTGTATTAAAAAACTTCCCCTCAGAGAGGTGATCACAAACACGGTAGGTTCCATCTTAGAGTCACAGGCACTGCTGGGCAGAGCAGCGGGGGATCTCACGAAGGCCAGCTGTACGAAGAAGACTTAGTCTAAAGAATGTCGTGAAAACCAACACACAAAAAGCCAAAGAGCAACCTGTCAAGGATAAGGCCCTTTCAATAAAACTATCCTTCCAGAAAGATGCATAGCATGAAACCGTATGAGGACACACGAATTTGAGGGTCAGTCCCTGGCAGACCTACCATGTAAGAAATGGTAAAAAATTACCCCAGATGGAAATTAATACACTCCAAAGAAAAAAATAGATTCTATATGAATGCTACATTGTATAACTCAAGCATGTGGAATTATTGTTTATCAGCTGAAAATAAAATTAAATAAAGACTTAACTTTCAAAAAAGAAATATTGAAAACTAGCAAGGATTCCTACAGAAACATTACAAATCTAAATAATGTTTTTGAGATTTCTTTTCACTATTATTCTGATACAGTTTTATAATACAAAAGAAATTAAATAATAAATCTGTATAATGGAGATAAAGTATATAATACGTGTTGGGTGTTAATAATAACACGAACTGGGAGGATGTAGCTGTATTAGGGCACAGATTTTTTAAGCTATTGACATCTCTTTGCATTCACACAATTACACCAGAAAGGTCACCCCAGCTCTTCTGGGTCTGGTGTATGCTGGTAACCCACATACATGGGTTTCCAGCCTCCAAAATCACAGGGTTCAAGTCACTATGTGGATAACACATACTCTAGGAAGGAATATGCCATATGTGCACATTTTATTTGTTCTGACTATTTGCAAAGCCCGTAGGTAAGATTTGGCCATAGAGGACAGAGTCTTAAGGATGAGTTTCCGACCCAGTTCTTGAGTTTCTGGATTTGACTCTTTGAACTGATTAGTGTGAAAGCATTAATGACTCTGTTTTCCATAGTGAGGAGAGCCTCGTAGTTCATAGTAAGATCTGGCAATGGACGTACACCAAATACCACCCCTGGAAATTCCTAATGAAACACTGCAGAGAAAACAAAGATCCGAGAGAACTTGGGTCTTGATGTGAAGCTACATGGCCCCCAGCAAATTCCCACGTTGAAACCTAGGCCCAAGATGATTATATTAAGAGGCAGGACCCCAGGAGGTGATGAAGTCTTAGGAGGTAACTGTGCGCTGCCCCATGGTAGAGATTAGCGCCCTCGGAGAAGGACTGGGAGGAGGCACCTGGGCTCTGAGGCTTTGTGCTTCGCACCCCATGAAGCACAGCATTGGCCCCTCTGCCGTGGGGGCTCTGACATCGCCGCTCTTTCCTCCCCACCGTGGGAAATTACAGCGAGTCCCCCCGTGAGGGACAGGACCTCACCAGACTGCCTCCGCTGCCTTCACCTCCCTGAGTGCTGAGAAAGAAATGTCTGCTGTTTGTGAATTATTCCCTTTAAGGTGTTTTGTAATCATAGCCTAGCAGGACTAACACACCATGGACATGATTGTTTTAAACCTTGCTGTCGAATTCCTGGACCGTATGAGACTGGCTTGCTTTCCCCTCACCTCCCTGCCAACCGGGAAGAAAGTAGGATGAGCTCGCGGCTGTGAATTTCCAACCTAATCCGTGAATAATGAACTTTTCAGTCTGTCCTGAGAGATACCTTTATCTCCTCTAGCTATGAGGTGTGATAAAAGTATGTTGTGTGTGCTTACAAATACTACAGAAAAGGCCAGGGATTTCGCTTAGTGGCCTAAGCATCTGCCTGGCAGGTGTGAGATGGTGAGTTCGATTCCCGGTACCAAACAAACAAAGAAACAAAAAACTACAGAAAAGATACTTTGCCAATAGTCTTCCTCCAAACACCCTCCCCCTCACCACGAATACACTTACCCATCAAATTTCTCACCTTCTGATGCAGTTAGGGAAGTTTTGTTTTATGATTGTTTTTTCATGACTACCTAGATGTTCTGAGTACATTTATAACATTCTCAGCAATTTCAAACAAACAAAAACGTACGGTGTGTCCTCATGTAACTTAGCCACAGGATGTGGAACTTTGTGACTTCTGCCTCTTCCCCAAAATCAAAATGACCAAAAAGATAATGAATAATAATAATGTATATGTAAAAGAAAAATGGAAAGTTCTCCTAAGAAAATCCCAGTTACAGGTGATTTCACGGGCAAACTGTTCCAAACAAATATTTTATAATAAAACAAGAATAAAATACAGAAAAAAATCCTGAGGGTTTTTATTATATCTCTGTAACCACTGTTGGAAATTCCTTCAAACTTTGAAGTTGATGACATTGTATGCAGATTCTTTCTCAGTTATGAAAAGCAGAAGTGTGAAATCATTCTATGAGCTGAGATCAATGTTCTATCAGGGCCATAGACCTTTGTACTGTCTGCCGGAATCCACCATGTGTCAGCACAGAATGCCAGCATTCCATGGCTTGTGGTCACATCACTCTGCTGTCATTCACTAGTGACTTCGGTGACTTCTTTTCTGTCTATGACTAAGTATTTCTAACTCCTTCAGATAAGGACACATGGTAATGCATTTGGGCATGCACTGATAACCCTGGAAGATCTCTTATTGCTAAAATTCTGAATTTGATAAAATTTGCATACTGCTTTTGGGCCACATAGAAGAACATCAAAACTTCTCAGAAACAGTATTTGGGTTGATTTGTACACTACCCTGGACCTGCCACAAGATCACATGACAACATTCTGCACTGAAAATTTTGTCTTTGAAAAAATTCATAAATGAAAAATAATCCTAAAGTCAATGATTATTTAATAATCATGACAAATGGCTCAAACAGGAGAGCTGTCACCTTAAACACGGAAGTGGAGATCTGTGTAACAGTGTGACAACCAATGATTGAAGGATTCCACATATGGTACAATTACTATGAAAGCTCAATACTTTTATTCATGCATTTGACTAATATTTATGGAGAATCTTGAAAGCAACAGAGATGTTTTAAGCTACTGATCATCATGTTATAAAAAACTGCTAAAGTCACCATTCTCATGGGGTTCAGGTTTTTGGGTGGAGGATAAATAAGCAACACATAGGCATATATAGAAGCAAGGGGTTGATTGGAACTGCAGAGAGTGGCATAAGCGTGAAGGGCAGTGCGCGTGGAGAGAGGAGACTGATGAGCTGATGAAGGTGATGAGGGAAGGACTCCATGACAGGGTTGCACTGAGTCAGGGCCACGAATGGAATGAGAGCAGCAAGTGCAAAGGGCCTGTGACAGGAACTTGATTGATGTTGTGAAAAAATGGCAAGAAAATCAGTGCAAAAGAAATAGAAGAAGTGGAACGTACAAAGAACTTTTAAAAAATCAGTCCTCCCAGATTTAGAGAGCCGATCCAAAAATGGGCATGTGAGATGAACACACACTTTTCAGATGAAGAAGTTCAAATGGTAAATAAACACGTGAAAACATGTTCAACGGCACTGGTCATTTGAGAGATGGAAATTAAAACAACACTGAGATTCCACCTCACCCAAGAAGGAATGGCTAGTATCAAGAAGTCAACCAATAACAAGTGCTGGAGGGGCTGTGGAGAAAAAGGAACCCTTCTCCACTGTTGGTGGGAATGCAGGCTGGTGCAACCACTGTGGAAGTCAGTGTGGAGATTCCTTAAAAAGCCAGGATTGGAGGTCGCATTTGATCCAGCTATTCCCCTTCTGGGTATCTTCCCAAAAGAATTAAAAACATCAGGCCACAGAGATATATGTGCACCTATGTTTATAGCAGTGCAGTTCATAATAGCCAGATCTTGGAAACAACCTAAATGCCCATCGACTAAGGAATGGACAAAAAAGATGTGGTACTTCTATATAATGGAATACTACTCAGCTATGAAGAATGATAAAATGGACTTTTTTATACTTAAATGGATGCACCTTGAGAATATACTTCTCAGTGAAATAAATAAGTCATACATATGTAAGCATTGTATTGTTGCACTTGTGTGACAAACTGAAAGAAAAACTATGTATATGTTTATGTATATGTATATAAAAATAGTTAAGATAGTTAAAGAAAAACAAGAATTCACTGAGATTTTGATAGATATTGAGGTGAATCTAGAGATAAGTTTAGGGAGAATAAATGTTTTGATAGTTGTCCAATTCACATACATAGTCTCTCTCCACTTATTTAGGTTGTATTTGAGTACTTTTGATCAGTTTTTAGAGTGTTTAGGATACAGAAAATGAACATATTTTGGTACATTTATGTAGTAATGTTACTTTAAGCTTTTTGTGATGTTGTAACTTGAGCCTTTACAATTTTACTTTTGAATTGTTCATTGCTTGTATATAGGCCAACACTAGATTTCTGTATATGGCTTTGTAACCTTGTACCATGACCTTACTAAATCTGCTTGTCTGTTCTATTGATTTTTTTGTAGATTCTTTGTAAATAAAAAACGAAAAACAAAAAACCTATGCATAAAAAAAAGAAGTGGGAGAAAGACAGGAGACTGGGAGAATGAGTGTAACTAACGTCAAAATGAAGGAATGGTTAGCATTACAATTTCAAGTACTTGCAGAAAGAAAACTGCATGGTATTACTGGGTTCCACATTTAATTCTTTTTAAAAGTTTTATTCTTATTGGTACATATGTGCAATGCGTGATTATTACATTAGTCGGTGCAGGTAAGAAATAACCTTAATTCTTTTGAATATCCCTACCTCTCCCCTCCCCCTGCCTGCCTCTATTTCTTGCTTCCCATTTACAGAAGATTTATACCCTTTTTCTGTTATCTATTATTTTGCTGTTTAACATTAATGTTAACATTTGCTTAATGTTAACAGTAATGCTAGCATTAATTTGCATAATGTTAATGCCATGGTCACAGGGTGCATCCATCCATTTTCCTACAAAAGACTCAGGTTTATTCTCCTTTATAGCAGAGTCGCTCTGTGTTGTGTATAAATACCATGCGTCCTTTATCCGCTCACTTGTTGATGGACGTACAGGCTGCTTCCTAGATTTAACTGTTATGAATTGTGCTGCCATAAACACGAGTATGCATGTGTCATTGTAGTAGCATGTCTTTAACTCTTTGGGGAATATACCTAGAAAGGGAGTACCTGGGTCAACTGGGATTTCCGTTTTTAGTTTCCTGAAGATTCTCCATACTGACACCTGTAGCAGCTGCACTAGTTTACCTTCCCACTGACAAGAGAGAAGTGTTGCTTTTTCCCATGCAGCCTTGCTAGTGTTTGTTGTTATTTAATTTCTCCATGACAGCTATTCTTTCTGGAGTAAGATGGAATCTCAGGGTTGTTTTATTTTGTATTTCCTAATAACCAGAGATTTTCTATATTTTTTCATGCACATTTTGGCCACTGATATTTCCTCTTCTGAAAAATATCTATTCATTTCTGTTGACCATTTTGGTTGAGTCTTTTATTTGGGGAGGTGTTAATATTTTGAGTTCTTTACATGTTATAGATCTCTGTTTCAGGTATGCCTGGCAGGATCTGTTTCCGAATCCATAGATTTTCACTGTACTTTGCTGGTTGTTTCCTTTACTATGCAAAAGAGTTTTTTTATTATTTCAAATTTTTTTATTTATGTATTTTGGTTTTTTGAGGCAGGGTCTTGTTTTATTGTTCAAATTGTATTTAAACTCACAACATAGCCCAGTTAGACCTCCAACTCACAGCAATTCTCATGACTCAGCTTCCAGAGTGCTGGGATTATAGGTGTGTGCCACAAAGCAGAAGCCTTTTAATTTGCCATCATCCCATTTGTTGATTCTTGATGTTATTTTTGTGCCATTGAGTTTCTTGGGTTTCTGCTTGAAAGTTCATGCCTATCCTATGGCTTCAACGATAATGCCAGTATCACATACTAAAACCTATGGGAAATTAACAATAACTAATGTATTGCATATTGTTATCTTCAAAGTAGTTGTTCAGATTAACCATTGTCAATCTCTTCTTATTTTGTTTTGAAATTCCATATAATCACTTTTATTCATTTTTCATTTTAAAATTTAAAAAAACCCTACAATACAATACAATACAATACAATACAATACAATACAATACAATACAGTAGGTATACAATAAATGTAGTCCTAAGAGGGCAAGCTCAAATAAACAAACTAATGATGCACCTCAAGATCCTAGAAAAACAAGAATAGTCCAAATCCAAATGAAGAAGGAAATCATAAAGATCAGAGCTGAAATTAATGAAATTGAAGCTAAGAAATCAACACAAAGAACCAGTGAATTGAAGAACTGCTTCTTTGAAAGAAAAACAAGAGTAGACAAACTTTAGCTGAACTTTCATGAGAAGGAAAGAAAAGGAGAAACTGAAAAAGGTGAAACCACAGTGGTCAGCCCAGAATCCAGAAGGTATCACCATGGCAAACTGTCCTCCAATGAACTGGAGTATCATAAAGAAATGGAGAGATTTCTAGACACATTTGAATGAACTCAAACACCTTGAAAATATAATATTCAGTGAAATAAATTGAATCTTAAGTATCATGTGGATCTTTCTCTCGAGTAAAACAAAGTGTAAATGAAAAGCAAAATGCAAATTTGCTAGAAGAAAACAGGGACAATAAGAATTCAACAGATAGAGGACCAGATGAGGCAGGAAGGGGAAAGATTTAAAATGCTGTCATGGGCAATGAACATCAACACTAAATGTTGTGAAAATGAACTAAAATGTTAATATTAACAACAATAATGAGATGGGGAAAGGGGACCTAGAGGCGGAGGGAGGGAGGAAGGAGAGTGGGAAAAGGAATTAAAAAAGAAACAACCTGTGCGATGCATGTGCACCCACTCCCCAAGGCAAATGTAAACTTCACGTATTGCAACTGTGCTGATAAAATAAAAGTTAAAAAAGAAAGCCAAACCAAGGAGCCATAAAAACCCTGAAAAATTCCTTAATGGGCAAAGACATTGAGGCAGTAATTTAAAAAACTGCTAATTAGGTTTAGTTTATAAACAATCTGAAGATGGATGATAATATATGAATATGTTAAATATATGGCAGTTTTTCCTGCATTTTTATGTTCTCTTTTATCCTCTTGGAAATTAAACTACGAATATGTTGGTTATATAAAATGATTTAATAAAAATAAATATTAATTCATATGAGAAGCCACATTTATGCATCTCTCACTGAAATATGCAGGATATTTATATTTATTTTTTCTGAAAAAATGCATATTTATATAAAACCAGGAGGGCACGTGCAGACATGCAAGAGTGGATTTCTCATGGCTGTCAGCTCACCTGACTTGGGGACCACAGCACCCCTTGATGTGCGCCTCACAAGCTGGAGACCAAGCGCAGCAGGCAGTGAGTCCTGAGTGAAAGCCTGAGACAGGAGGGAGCTGTGATTGGTGTAAGTGGTGGAGACCAAGGGCCTAGGCCAGGTCCGGATGTGCAAGTCTGATGTCCAAGAGGGAGAAAAGACAGATATCCTGGTAGGAGATACACGGTGGGGATTTGGAGACGAGAGAGACAAAGACAGACAAAGAGACAGAGAGGCAGCGACAGAGAGACACTTGCCCTCTCTCTGTTTTTAGTTGTATCCCCCACAATGACGAGGAGAAATCTTCATTTGTAAGTCCATAACTTCACCCCTAACTCTCGAGCAGAGCTCAGAACAACACACCATTGTTTTACGGGCTACCTGGGTATGATTAATCCAGCCAAAGTAACACCGAAACAACCTCGTTCAAATAGACACACTGCACTGACATCTGGCAGAACCTGACCTCATCCATGTGTATTTGACAGCACACCTGTGTGAAGTTTTACTCTTCATGGTCTTCTGTGAGTCTGTTGCACATATATTTTATTTGATGTGTGGTAGGGGAAAAACCCTGTATAAAGCAGGCAACATCAATATTGTTAAGGATGGTTTTGACAAGTGGAACCCAAGATACCTTAGGCAGTATCACACAGATATTTATTTCGATACACAATATTGTTTTTTCTTTCTTTATGTCCAAGATTATTGCAAAGGTGAGTATCACTACAAGAATCTATTTATAATTTAGATCTCAAAGAGTAATAAAGTACTTGGAGAATATCTGAAAAGAATGACTCTAGGAATTCTGTAAGTCACAAGGCCTAAAAGCAAATTCCTAAAGATTATTTTGCCTCAAAAAATGAATGTACGATTGACCTTGAAGAATGCACTCTTGACCTCCTTGTTCCTCAGGCTGTAGACCATGGGGTTCAGCATGGGGATGACCATGATGTAGAACACAGAGGTGATTTTGTCCCTGTCCATGGAGTGACTGGAGCTGGGTTGCAGGTACATGAAGATGGCGGTTCCATAGAAGATGAAGACTGCTGTAAAATGAGAAGCACAGGTGGACAGAGCCTTCTGAGCTCCTGTGCCTGAGTGCTTCCTTAAGATGGTGTCAAAAATGAAGATGTAGGAGATCCAGATAATAAAGAGTGCAAAAAAGGTATGGAAGCTCCCAACGTAAATAAGAATTAACTCACTTACCTGTTTCTCTGAGCAAGACAGAGTCATGACTGCTGGAATATCACAGAAAAAGTGGTGGACCACGTTGGAGTTGCAGAAGGAGAGACTGAATGTGTTCCCAGTGTGGAGGGCGGCATTCAGGAAACCACAGGCATAGGAACCTATGATGAGACCTGCACACACACTTGTGGTCATGGTGGTGGTGTAGTGCAGGGGTTTGCACACTGCGGCATAGCGGTCATAGGCCATGGAGGCCAACAGATAATTTTCCACAGTAAGAAAGGCTACAAACAGGAACATCTGAGCAGCACAGGCATTGTAGGAAATGACCTTGTCTCCTAGAAGGAGCCCAGCCATGACTACAGGAGTGACAGAGGAAGAGGAACAGAAGTCCACCAGGGCCAGGTTCCCGAGGAAGAAGTACATGGGGCTGTGCAGACGAGCGTCCAGGAGGATGAGCAGGATCATGCCCAGGTTCCCAAGCACAGTGACGGTGTAGATGAGGAGGAAGGTGATGAAGAGGGGGAGCTGCAGGTGCGGGTCATCCGTCAGTCCCAGCAGGAGGAACTCTGTCACCTCTGTCCTGTTCTCCATCAGTGCTGTCTCACTCTTTAGATTCACCATAGCAGTGAAAACAAAATGTTAAAGAAATTGAATTAAAATTGGAAAACTCAAGTATAAGAAGTTTTCTGTCATCGTGACAATAACCTTTACCTAGGTGATTCCCAAAACTCCTTGTTCTTGCAAACCAAATTGATTCCCATTATTTTCAGGTAGAATTATATGCCGTCTAACCAGAAGAATTGTAATGGATCATGCAGATCTTCTGTAAATATGTAAATTTTTAATCAGGGATGTACACAATTGAAATAGTTGATGACAACACTACAGAGGTATCTGTCAGGTAGTAGGTATCCAGGCTCCTCTTTGGGATGTCATAAAAACTGACGTCCACCTTACTGACCCAGGGAGAACTGCTCCCCGCGGGATAGACATGTATCCCCATCTCCTGTCAGCAGTATTGTGAGTTTGCCTGCCTGTCACATTCATGTAGTTGCAGGTCACCGGAGTTTGGGCGATGCACTCCTATTGTCACAAGTGTCACTGGCAGTCTCCTCTCTGTGCCCAGGTTGAGCTTCAGCCTATGCTGGGTGGCTCCTAAGTCTCAGGTTTGTAAGTGAGATCTGATTCAATCAAATTTAACTGAAGGTATAATTATTGCTTATTTTATTCTTTCATATTCATTGTTTGAGGCTTCCTAGCATACTAGCTGACTCTTGATTATATGTAATCCCATTTTCTTCACTATATACTTGTCTCTCATTGGAGGGAAAACTAAGAAAGAAAAATGAGCAAGTGAAATGACAAAAGGTACTTTAAAGAATTACAAAGATCTGAATTACACTGGAAAATTTCTCTACTGTCCATATTTATTGACAGCACCTACACACATGTCAACCATGAGGTAGCTATGAGTTTAATTCTTGAATATTCATAGCTCATTGATATGCACTGTTGAGGAGGTGAGACAATCAGGGAGTGGATCGTGATTATTGGTAGAGGAATTCCAAGGGAAGGTGTAGCATCAGACATAAGGGGCAAGAGAGTTTAAGATCTCAGAAAAGGCACAACATCTGACCTGCCTGCCAAGTGTTCGCCCTCCACCAATTCCAATGAACATTGTATTTTCATCTGTGAAATGAATACAGTAGTGAGATCAGCTTTCATCCATTAGCATGAAAATTGAATAAGACAATAAATAAAACACAGTTACTGGAGGGGTATTAAACACATCGTGGTAAGTGCTGTCTTTGTGTTAATTAAGGGAAATGTTTTTTCTGTTAGTTTGACCCTGGGAGACAGTGACACGCAAGGTTCTAGCTGTGGGTGAATTTGAATTCCCAGATGAGGGCCTCTGAGAGCTTCGGTGCTCCCCCAGGGCTTCTCAGTCTCAGCTCACTGTGAGTATACGATCATTGTTCCCAGCCCCATGAAGACATTATGCTTACCAATCTGAACACACATGGCCACTTTAATATAATCTGTGTTTTATAAAGGATGAGCGATTTACATGGTAATGGGGTGTGTGTGTGTGTGTGTTCGTGTGTGTGTGTGTGTGTGTGTGTGAGACATTCAAGTTTATCCGTAAGGAAATGAGAGAAGTTGTGTTACATTGCATGATGATAGAAGTCTAATGAGAAAGACCCAAGTTTCAAGAGCTAAAACCGCCTTCCAGGAACCTGAACTTCAGATTACTTGAAGTCACTTGGATCTTTTTGTATTATAAATTCTGGAATTATATCTGGTTTGGTATGCAAATAACTATAATGAAAAAGATAATGTCACTAATCACCTAAAGCATCATCTGTCTTTATTTTTATTCACTTTGCAGGGTTAAGAAGTACATTTGGTCATCAACCACAGAAATCTCTATCATAGATATACTGATATTTCTACCCTCAACACTTACAGTTTTTTGAACACATGCTTAGTTTTCAATAGCTCATCGTAATATAGTTAGGTCACTGCTTTTTCTAAATTATATTTCTGATGAAAACGTTTATGAACTATAGAAGCTTACCAGTTTTCTAAAAAGAGAAAGAAGAGTCAATCCAAAGCAGCAATTATGAAATCCTAAGAACTTTCACGGAAGAGGAGTTGCTCTTAGAGGAGCCCCCTCTCATTCAGGTGGTGGACAGAATGTTCTAGTTTCTTTAGGCAAGAAGGGAGAAACTGAGACAAGGACTTTATTGTGGATTTAGTTTCAATCTATCATGGATGCTTTCTATGTTATTGGAATCAGATTTACCTTCTTGTTGTAGATAAAGTAATCATGATAGAATTTCTTCTCCCATAGAGTTTACATAAACATATCTGTAAGTAAAGGCTTTAAATCTTTCCTCAAAAAGCTTATCATTTAAAAGTCCATCAATGTATTTTTCCTCTTTGAGTGTTTTCCCTGAGCAGGAATGCTGAGTCATAGCAAATCCTCAGGTTAGAAGGCCTGTATGCAGTGACAAGGACTCTCATGTAGATCCACGAATAAGGCCAAGAGACTCATGAAATATAACATGCTTCTTCGGAAAGGATGGCATCTTGGGTTCTACTGGGATCATAGAACTTATTCTAGGAGATCATTACAAAACCAGCGCACTCTCTGGAGAATTCCCTGTGAGAATAATTGCACATTATATGTCTCAGGGAAAAAGAGATTAAACTGCCTACTGGGATAAAATAATCATTATATTTTTAAAATTAAGTGTATCTTAACTGACAAATGAAAATGCAAAACAAGCATTTTATATGTGATTGAGTTACCCTAAGATGTGTCTATGCATGCATACATCCTGTAAAGTTTAAATCAGTTTAGAAAATTCTGCTTCCTAAAATAGTCTTCTTTTCTTTACAGTGAAGTCTTTCAAAATCCTCTCATCTTATTTTGGAAATACACAATAAATAATTGCTATCTATATGACCCATTTAAAAATGCAATAGATGGGGCCCAAGTCTTTCTGCTACATAATGGTCTCCCTTCAACCTGTGAACTGACCCACCATCTTTCTGCCTTGGGTATGCTGTTGATTTTTCTCCTGTGAATCATGCCTACATCTGCCACAAATTCAGAAATTCCACATATGTGCAGTCCCAAAGCACATGAATGTCCCCAGCTCCAGAATGTCCCTGACATTTCTCTTGAAGGCCCATGCTCTCTACTCTGAGTGTGAACTTCCATTTTGCACATTCAACCCCTTTATGCCTCTCGCAAGACAGCGTCTATAGTAATACCATCCACAGCCTCCCAGAGCCGCCTGCTCCTGTCTGACAATAACACAGTGACAATTGCCCAATAGTTCTCCCACCCCTCCTACCCTGTGTTCTCATCCCTGGTTTCCACTGTTCAACTCCTTCATTTCATAGCATCAGCTTCTTAGATTCCACAAATGAATGAGAGCATTAGGTACTTGCCAGCTTGTTTACTTCACATAATCTGACTTATTTAATTAATTTTATTTACATAACATAACGACATCCAGTTACAACCATGTTGTCCCAATGGCAGAATACCATGATTTTTGTGTCTGAGTAGTGGCCCACGCTGTACAGTGTCCATGATGTCCTTGGTCCACTCATCAGCTGATGGCCCCTGAGACTGTTTCCATTTCCTAGGGTGAGGACCAGGGAGCCTCACTGTGTACTGCTTTCATGTCCTGTGCACGTGCAGTGAGTAGTGGGATAGTTGGATCGTGTTGTAGCTCTGTTCTTCACTTTGGAAGAGCAGCCATCCAGATTCCCACAGTGT
Source organism: Dasyprocta punctata (assembly GCA_004363535.1). Lineage (NCBI taxonomy): Eukaryota > Metazoa > Chordata > Mammalia > Rodentia > Dasyproctidae > Dasyprocta > Dasyprocta punctata. Next base: position 17,232 of record RJWM01023763.1, read on the forward strand.
TGCACCAGTTTCCATTTCTACCACCAGTGCACAGGCCTTCCCTTCTGCCTCCATCCTTGCCAGCCCTGTCCAACTTCTGTGTATTTGCTACAGCCATTCTTACTGGAGTGAGGAGATGTCTCAGTGTTGCCTTGCTTTGCCTTTCCCTGGTGGTTAGTGAGGTTGAGCCCTTTTCAGATATTTGATTTTTGTGTCTTCACTAATTTCTGTATAGCTCTATTGCTCAATATTAATTAAGTCATTTTCTACATGCACATTGAAGTGCGTAAGTTGGTATATGTAGTTACTGCTAAAGTACAGAGAAAAGTGGACTCTATTTCCAATTTCATGTCTTTCTGAATTATCACCTAGTACTGATGTGAAGTCATATGCCACTGAATGAGACATCATTTTTAAATAAAAATTATGAGAAACTTTGAAATGATCTACTTGATGATGGGATTTCCAGGAAACCATTTTGGTTACAAGTGAGGAGCGTGAGAAATAAGTGACAATGTAGCAAAATAAGATCCAAGACAGTGCAACGTTAGCAGCAACTCCTGAAATGTTCTGAAAGGTTTGTGGAGGGTGCTTCTATTATGCATGGTTCACTGTCACAGCCAGTGACTGAAAGACTTGATGTATGGTCTGATTAATATAAAGCTCGGTTATTTTACTCATTTGACAAACATTTACTGAGAGTCTTCAACTCAACAGGCATGTGTTCAGCAGCTGATCATCATGTTGTTAAAAAACCAATCAACTCAGTGCTGTTCACGTCATAGCTGGGGAAGGTAAACAGGAGACAAGGGACTGTGAAGAGCAAACCATGAGAGTGAGTTTGGAGTGGGGACAGCACACAGGGTGAGAGGACACTGACCCGTTGATGAAGGTGTCAGGGAGGACGCCATGGCAGGGTCACACTGAGTCAGAGACAGGGCTGGGGGACAACCACACTGGGTGGCGCAGGCACAAAGGCCCTGTGGCATGGGCTTGAGCCATGTGATGAAGTAGCAACCTAATCTGTATGAAAGAACAGAAGGAGACGCCAGTGAGAGCAAGAGAACAGAAGTGGACAGCACGCCTGAGCAATCTGAAGGACCTGTGGAAATTAAAATGTACAGTATTATTGGGGTTTTATTTTGGTTTAACTTTTTTGTTTTGGTTTGTATTTGGTACTGGGGATTGAACTCACAACCTCACCTTGCCAGGCAGGTACTTATCCTGCTGACCTAAATCTCCCCAGTTCTTTGGTTTAGTTTTTAAATCATATAAATATGTACAGTAATAAATGAAAGTGTTAATATTATGGCTATTTCCTACATTTTCCAGTTCTGATCATTATATTCTTTTGAAAATCAGAGCCTGAAACTGTTGGTGGCATAAAATAATATAGCCGAATGGAAATATTCATTCATATGAGAAACCAGATTGATCACCTGAGTGCAATGTAAAAAGAACAGCCTCACATTTCTCTTTTTAATACTAATATATTATCTCAAACTAAGATAGTCAGAAGAGCCTTACAAAAATAAAGAAATTTCAGCAAAATTATACATTATTGCACAAACAAAATCTTAAGTTACGATTATGACATACCAGTGTTTCTGTCAGGTCTATAATGAAAGAAAATGAATGAGGTACCCACAGACAGGGAAGGGGAGATTTGTTGTGATTATTGGATCTTGTAATATGGAGACTGTGAGTTCCTGAAGGGGCCAATTGCAATGTTAAGAATGAAGTGCTTTTTATTTATGTTCTGGGTTCTCATACAAGAAAAAGAGTTGCAATGTTTAACATGTGTGTATGATTTACTTCACTTAACGTTGTGATCTCAAGGTGCATCCATCTTCCTGCAAACGATTCAGGTATATCCTTCTTTATAGCAACGCAGCACTCTATTGTGTGCAAGCACTGCATTTCCTTTATCTGTTCATCTGGTAATGGACATTTTGGCTACTTCCAAGATTTACCCTTTGTGAATTCTGAGTATGTATGACTCACTGTAAAGTGATGTCTAACTTTTCTGAGAAGTTTTGTTTTTTAAGGAATCTCCTTATTGGTTTCCATAATGTTTGTACTAGGCATAATACGAAATAGGAAGATAGATTTGTCAAAGGGAAAGGGACCAAGGGATAGGAAGAGGAGTAAGAGAGGGGAAAGGGACGAGAAAAGAATTAAGGTGTGTATGTGCGCAGCAATTCTAAGGCAAATGAAATCATTGAGATGCGTTATGTACACAGTGTAAGTCCCCTTGAGAAATGGAATGATTGTGTACTACAAACACGTACTAATAAAAAAGAATCAATACAGCAGGCAGGTATTGCAGTTGACAACAATAGGCTGGAATTGGGAGCAGGGGTGTGATTGGTGCACGTGCTGGAGACTAAAGATACAAGGACAGGACCAGGTCACAAATTCTGACTGCTGAGAGGTAGAAAAGGTGGATGACCTAGTTAAACAATAGATAGGAGGGGAGACGGAATTTCCTCTCTCTATTTTTTGTTGTATCCCCTACAAAGAGGACAGATTTTTCTAAGTCCACTATTGCAAACATTACACTTTTCTGGAAACACCTTTTAACACACACACACACACACACACACACACACACACACAGAGAGAGAGAGAGAGAGAGAGAGAAATGTTTTAAGGACTACCTGAATATTCCTTAATCCAGACAAATTAATACAATAAAATTGACTCCCATGAGTAGCAACAATATGTATGTTTGGAAGAGGGACCACATATGTTGAGATAACTTGTTCCTTTCTCCTATGCATAGTTTCTTTGAATCTGGCTGACATTATTTGCACTGACATCTGGTAGCAAAAGAAAAATACTTATATAATGAGGGCAAGCATCAATATCCAGAAAGACTGTTCTGGCAAGCAAACCCAAAGGGCTCTCAGCCATTCTCACTCAGGTGTTTATTTTTAGGCAAGTATTCCTCTTCTTTTATGTGAAAAGACTTTTCAATGGTGAGAATATCTCTTCAACAATGTAATTTCAACATGGGCATTAAAATAAAACTGAATTCTTAGAGAATATTTGAAAGCAAAGCATCCAAAAGGTGTGCATTTCACAAAGTTAAAATTTAAAGCCTACACATTATTTCCAAAAAGCGAATGCACTATTGACCTTCAAGAAAGCATTCCTGACCTCCTTGTTCCTCAGGCTGTAGACCATGGGATTCAGCATGGGGATGACCATGGTGTAGAACACGGACGCCATCTTGTCCGTGTCCATGGAATGACTGGAGCTGGGCTGCAAGTACATGAAGATGGCGGTTCCGTAGAAGATGGAGACTGTGGTGAGGTGGGAGGCACAGGTGGACAGGGCCTTGTGATGTCCTGCACCTGAGCGCATCTTCAGGATGGAGACAAAAATGAAGAAGTAAGATATCCAGATAACTAGGAGGGCAAAGAAAACAGGGACACTGACGGTGTAAAAAAGAACCTGTTCATTAAGATGTTTATCAGAACCAGAGAGAGCCATGACTGCTGGGATATCACAGAAAAAGTGGTGGACCACATTGGAGTTACAGAAGGAGAGACTGAAGGTTTCCCCAGTGTGGATGCAGGCATTCAGTAAACCACCACCATAGCAGCCTAGGACGAGACCTGCACACACACTTGGGGTCATGGTGGTGGTGTAGTGCAAGGGTTTGCACACAGCGGCATAGCGGTCATAGGCCATTGCAGTCAAGAGATAATTTTCCACACCAATGAGGGTTGCAAACAAGAACATTTGAGCAGCACAGGCGTTGTAGGAAATGACCTTGTTTCCTGTAAAGAGCCCAGCTATGACAGTGGGAGTGACAACTGTAGAAGAACAGAAGTCCACCAGGGACAGGTTCCCGAGGAAGAAGTACATGGGGCTGTGCAGACGAGCATCCAGGAGGATGAGCAGGATCATGCCCAGGTTCCCAAGCACAGTGACGGTGTAGATGAGGAGGAAGGTGATGAAGAGGGGGAGCTGCAGGTGCGGGTCGTCGGTCAGTCCCAGCAGGAGGAACTCTGCCACCTCTGTCCTGTTCCCCATCAGTGTTATCTCTGGATTCACTATAGTGATGAGAAAGAATAATTGAGAAATAGAGAAATTGAATCAAACCTGGAAAACACAAGCATAATATGTTTCTTGTCATTGTAACAATAACTGTGTACTTAAATAGTTTCCAAAATTCCTTATTCTTGTAAACCAAATTGATTCTCATTATTTTCAGGTAGAATTACAAGCTATCTAATCAGAAGAATTTTAATGGATCATGCAGATCTTCTGCAAATATGCAAATTTATAAACAGGGATGTACACAACTGAAATACTTGATGACAACACTACAGAGGTATCTATCAGGTAGTAGGTATCCAGGTGCCTCTTTGGGATGTCATAAAACTGACCTGCACCTTGCTGACCCAGGGAGAACCGCTCCCCGCGGGATAGACGTGCATTCCCGTCTCCTGTCAGCAGTGTTGTGAGTTTGCCTGCCTGTCACATTCATGTAGTTGCAGGTCACTGGACTTTGGGTGATGTGTTCCTACTGTCACAAGTGTCACATGGCAGTCTCCTCTCTGTACCCGGGTTAAACTTCAACTTATGCTGGGTGGCTCCTAAGTTGAAGTTTCCTAAGTGAGGTCTGATCACATTAGCTTTAACCGGAGGAATAATCACTACGTGGCTGTTTCTTTCCAGTTCAGTGTTTGAGGCTTTGCAGTGAGCTAAGTGCCTGCTTGATTGTATGGAAATTTCATCCTCTTCAGTGTACACTTGCCTTTCATGGGAGGTAAAAGTAAAGAAGAGAAATCAATGAAAGTGATCACTCCGTGAATGACAGTGGTACTTCTAAGAGTTAAGAAGCTCTGAATTAGGCTGGAAAATTTTTACCCCCTGTCTCCTACTGATCAACAGTCCCTACCCATGTCAGCAAATATGTGCTGAGATAACTGGAGTAGGAGCATGCTTATCAGCAGATGAATTCTGAAGGACCGTGTGCAAACAGGCACACTGGGACTGAGGGTTTCTGGTGGTGAAAGGGCACAAATCAGGCCTGACCCCCACTAGCAATTGTGCTTCCTGCATCAACTCCAGTGCACATTATATTTTCATCTGCAAAGTGAATAGAGCAGGGAGTTCAACTTTTATACATTCGTGTGAGAATTATATAGGACCATCAATAAAACAAAGAGAAAAGTTGGGTGTGGGGCACACTGTGATGAGGGCTGGTGATAATCCTGTTATAGGAGGAATGGTCTTCATATTGGCTTGATCAAGGTCGAAGCTGACACGCAGGTTTCCAGCTGCAGGTGAATCTGAATTTTGGAAGTTTCTCTCCTCTGTTTTGCTGTCTCCCACAGTACGACCTTATGAGGTTCTATGCTCTCCGGATTTTCTCAATCCCCCTCTGCTCCAAGTATATGATCACTGCTCCTACAGCATCATGGGATACCTTGTTTTTCCGCATTGCTTTCTTGGTCTCCGTATTTTAGTCATGAAAAGACCTCACCTTCTTTAAACTCACTCTTTCACTCACTATTATTATTACTATGTAGCAGAATCATAGAGATTCAAAGTTGAAACCTTTTGCTCTATTGGGCCATCTTTAACTCACAAATATGATTTGATAGCAAATTGCAGATTTTAAATATTTTATAATATTTTGTTTGAATCTGATCTTGTGTAGTAGCAGTATTTAAAATTTCTTTTTAAAATTGTGGCCTTTGGGATTATATGTATCCATGCATAACTGTTATTTCCTACTACTTCTTTTTCCCTAAAAATTTAGCAACTTAATTTTGAGAACCAAATACATGAAGGAACCATATGCACCAATATGAATGTACTTATTTTTCTTTAGTCTAAAGTTAATCTTTTTAAAATGTTTTTTTAGTGCGTGCTTGCAGTGCATGCAGTGTACCATCATCTTGGGGAATGGGCACGTATAGTACATGATGCAGCTTGGTTCTCTTTTTTAATCCCCACCTGCTTTCCCCCTAAATTTCCTTTTCCTATTTTCATAATAACCTCAACAAATATAAGCGTTGTATGTCATAAGCCAGAGATAAGATTAATAATGTCAGCACACTATTATTTTTAACATGCTGTGTTTGACCACTAAGGATAAGCAATTGCATGTGTACATGTAATGTTCATACTTCATGCACGAAGAAACTAAACAGCTGAGAAGTTGTGTTATGCTGCTGGGGTACAGAAATCCTACTGGAGAATCCTAAGCTCTAAGAATGAAAACCTTTTCCCAAGAATAAGAAGTTGAGATGCTGTTAAGTCATTTAGACCATTTTGTATTTTAGAGAAGAATCAGGTTCCTTATCTGCTATTATGTTTCTCTGTGTTTGTGTTTTGAAATACATAGTGAAAAAGATAATGTCATTAGTCATTCAAAGCATCACTTTCCTTAATTGTTTTCATTTTGGGGAGGTTAAGAAGTATGTTTTGTCAAGAATCAAGGGAACCCTGTGATAAACACCTTGATATTTATATCATAGTCTCATCTCACCATTTAAGTATTTCTGAAAACACCTCTAGTTTTAAAAAACTGATAATAACTATAGAAGGTCCCTGCCTTTGCCTAAATTACATTTCTAACAAAAACATTTATGAAATATAGAAGCTTACCGGTTTGCTAGAAGAGAAAGAAGAGTCAATCCAGAATAGCAATTATGAAATCATACAAACTTCCATCAAAGCTTGGCCGGTTTCTCTAAGGTGCAAATGTCAAAAATGTCAAAATGTCCCCCCTTCCCTAAGGCAGGGAGGGAAAAACTGAGACTTTAACATGGACCAACTTCCAATCCACCATGGATGCCTTCTGTGTCCCTGGAAGAATCGTTTCCTTTTTCCTTATATAGAAAATAAATATGATGAGATTCCTTCTCTCCCATAACTCAAAGAGATGTGTCTCAATAATCAAGATCTGTAGACTTTTTTATTTTTAGAAGGGACTTACTATTTAAAAGTCCATCAATATCATTTTTCTTTTTGAGTACTTTTCCTGACCTAGGATACTACCTCAGAGTAAACCCACAGGTCAAAAGAAGGCCTGCTTGTGTGACAATGACTTTCTTTCAGATGGACAAAGGATGCCTAATGGCTCATGAAATATAATGTGTCCCTTCTATGAAGGTGTCATCTTGTGTTCCACTGGGATCCCAGACCCTTACGCAATGAAAGCTGGAGACAGTTACAAAAACCTTGTGCTCTCTGGGGAATTCCCCAAAGAATAACTACAGGTCTTCCCATCTCACTCTCTTAGGGAAGAGATGATTAAACTGCCTAATGGGACCAAGACAGTTATTGTATTTGAAAAGTCAAATGCATCTTTACTGACAGATGAAAATGTAAAATAAACATTTTACATATGAATGCGTAATCCTGAGGTGTGTTCTGCGTCTATACTCCCTGTAAAGCTTAAATCAGTTTAGAAAAGTCTGCTTCCTAAAATATTTTTCATTTCTTTTCTTTACAGTGAAGTCTTTCAAAATCCTCTCATCTTATTTGGAAATACACAGTAAATAATAAGTATCCATATGATCCATTTAAAAATGCAATAGATAGGGCCCAAGCCTTTCTACTATGAGATGGGCTACCTTTCAACCTGTGAACTGACCCATCATCTTTCTGCCTTGGGTGTGCCATTGATTTTCCTCCTGTGAATCACACCTACATCTGTCACAGATTCACAAATTCCACAGGTGTGCACTCCCAAAACACATGAATGTCCCCAGCTCCAGACTGTCCCTGACATCTCTCCCACACTCTCTACCCTGAGTGTGCACTTCTGTTCTGCCCATTCAACCTCTTTACGTCTCTTGCAAGACAGTGTCTATAGTAATACCATGCACAGTCTCCCAGAGCCACCTGCTCCTGTCTGACAATAACACAGTGACAATTGCCTAACAGTTCTCCCATCCCTCCTTCCCTGTGTTCTCATCCCTGGTTTCCACTGTTCAACTCCTTCATTTTATAGCATCAGCTTCTTAGATTCCACAAATGAATGAAAGCATTAGGTACTTGCCAGCTTATTTACTTCACATAATCTGACTTATTTAATTAATTTTATTTACATAACATAATGACATCCAGTTACATCCATGTTGTCCCAATGACAGAATACCATGATTTTTGTGTCTGAGTAGTGTCCCACGCTGTACAGTGTCCATGATGTCCTTTGTCCACTCATCAGCTGATGGCCTGAGACTGTTGCCATTTCCTAGGTCGAGGACCAGGGAGTCTCACTGTGTATTGCTTTCATGTCCTGTGCATGTACAGTGAGTAGTGGGATAGTTGGATCATGTTGTAGCTCTGTTCTTCACTTTGGAAGAGCAGCCATCCTGATTCCCACAGTGTTGCACCGGTTTCCATTTCCACCACCAGTGCACAGGCCTTCCCTTCTGCCTCCATCCTTGCCAGCCCTAACTTCAGTGTATTTGCTATAGCCATTCTTACTGGAGTGAGGCCATGTCTCAGTGTTGCTTTGCTCTGCCTTTCCCTGGTGGTTAGTGAGGTTGAGCACTTTTCAGGTATCAGTTGGTTTTATGGGTCATCTTTTAACTAATATCTGTATAGCTCCATTGTTCATTTTTAATCAAGTTATTTTCTACATGGACATTTAGAACCATTTCACTAAAGTGTGTGAATTGGTGTATGTAATCATTGCTCAAATATAACCAGATGTCGACTCCTTAAGTTATTTTCAATTTAATGTGTCTTTATGAATTATTACCTAGTGCTAATTTGAAGTCATTTGCTATTGAATGAAGTGTCATTTATAAGTAAAAATTATGAGAAATTTTAAGATGATCTTTATGGTGGGATTTGAGAGGAAGAAGAAAGAGTCAGTGAATTTGAAGATTAATCAATTGCTGCAATTCTCTATGACAAGAGAAGACAAAAGAAAGATGGGAAACTTTGGGAAGCACAAGGCCTTCTTGCACACCACTAAGTGTACCAACAAATGTATAATATGAGTTCCAGAAGTAACACTAAGGTGTAAAAAAGGGAATAAAGCATAATGTAATAATAAGTTCACAAATTCAAACTTGATAAAAGACATGGCCTTCCCCTTACCTAAAAGTTCACAAATCTCCAGAATATAAACATGAAGAGATCCATACACACTTGTTATTCAAACTGTTTACCATCCAACAAAAGATCCTACAAAGAGCAAGACATAAGCAAGGTGTTTCATTCAAAAGATATGGGGGATATTCTGAGTCAGAATCATGGGGTTCTTCTCCCAGACATGGAGAAGGCCAGGCGAGCTAAGATGGCATAGTTAAAATGTCTTTAAAAACAATAACCTGTGAAAGAAATCTGTGTTCCACAGGACAATCCTTCAAAGAAGATGGAGGTCATGAGAGCTTCTGAGGTATATGAAATCTGAGGGTCAGTTACTGGCAGGACTGCTCTGCATGCCATGTGGAAATACTCTCACAGCCTGTAACCAATGGACCCTAAAAAGGTGCTTCCCATCATGTGATCACCACACTGGACACATAAACAGATGGAAATATTCATTTTCAATTTGAGATAAAACAAAAATTTAATATCAAAAAAGAAAAACTGGTAAAGGTAACAACAAAAAATATAAATGTAGTTCATGTGATGGTTCACATAGGAAAATTCCATAAGGCTAACCTCCAGATCACCTCAGGGTGGGAAAAGTGATTAAGAGAAAGTACAATGAGATCAGTTTGCCCCCTGAAAAAATATACATATGTTAAAAACAGAGTATTTGCTAAACCAAGTTCTTTATGTTGTTCACAGTCAGTTACAGATTGAGCTCCTTGTTCTAGATTTAGCCAAGAGTAACAGGTGACTGTACTAATCAAGATGTGGTCTTTCACTTTAAATTCTGCCTACTGTAATGGGTCTACCCATTTTCTGACATCTTCCTATGTGTGAAGCTGTCAGTTCGCCACTGAGCTCAGCTAATAAATGCTCCTCTAAATTCACAATTGGCTGCTTGGTTTCTGTTGGGAGCTGTTGAAGCTGGAAAATGAACCAGACACGACCTTACCAAAAGTAACAAAGAGCACCTGGGTCAACCACTGAAGAAGTTGCTACAGCCCAGAAAAAACAGAGGCTCCTAAACAATCCAGGCCTGGGTTGCTAGGCAGAGGGGCTGAAATTGACATCATCCTTCCGGGTATGCAAATAAACACCCAGCATTGGTCGAGCAGGACCTTTCCTCCCATCAGGAGGATAAGGGCTCCACCTGACTCCAGCTTTGTCTCTCTTTATTTTTCTCATCCTTTCATGGTCCTTCACCCCAAGAACCTCAGGACATGCGTGGGTCGTGGCAGGTTTCCTATGCTGGTTTTAAACCCGTAACATTTGGGGGCTTTTCCGGGATCCCAAAATATTTGGACATAGGAACCAAGTCTCTTTGAGACATTTAGGCCTCAGGGGACTCACCAAGAGACGTTCCTCACCCCAAGCCATCAGGATTCTTACAGGTAAGACTGTTTCTGTTCAGTGGGACACGCCTCAGGAGTCTTTGGAGGAGTTGGGTGCAACATAATCCCCAAGACTCGACCCCAGACCATGATGATGGCTGGTGGTATCAGGTTTTGTCAGTCTGGTTGCCTGTCTTGTCTTGTCTGTCATTGTCTTCTGTGTCATGGGTCAGTCTGCTTCTGCTCCATCACCACTTTTGCAATGTATCCTTAATCATTTTCAGGACTTTCCAGCAATGAGCTTCCAGTTACAAAATTTTGGACCTTTTGTGAACTGGAAGGGCACAACTTTTCAGATGTTAATTGGCCCCCGGAGGCTCTTTCAACTTGCCCTTATTTCAATGGTCTGTCAGGTTATTTTCAGAACACCTGGACACACTGACCAGATCACCTATATTTAGACATAGATTGATTTGGTCTTGGACCCCCAAAATGGGTCAAATCAGGACCCTAGCGCTGGCCCTGCTCACAGGTTGTTGCTGTCATGGGACCCTCAAAACACAAGAGTCACCCTAGTCCTGAGGCCCCTCCAGTCCTCACCCAACCTTCTGATCTCTCACCTCCTCTAGAGCTACTGCCCTGGCTCCACTCTTACCCCTGAGGGAAAATCCCCTGAGCTGAAGGGAGCCCAGGCCCCTTCATAATCTATGTTCCTTTCTCAACCAGTGATTTGTATATATTTTCACTTTAGATAAATGGCCAGTGACAGAGTTTAATCTTGTTTCTTCCTCTCTTAGCTTTATTCTCCCCTACAAGTCCTCTTTCTGTTTTAGAATAAGCATGGGTCTACATAAGACTGGATGTTGTAAGAAAATCTTTTTGAGTTTGGAGTAGTATAGTCTATTTAAAGTAGAATTCTTAAATTGGCTAAGCTGTAATCTGGTGTAAAAACCCACCATCCAGACATGGTCAGATAAAATGGTACAAAGCTAGCTGCTGCCTTTTCTAAAAATTTTTCTCTTGCTATTAGATATAAAAGTAAAAAACAAAGTCATATGGAAGCAGATGTTAGAATCTTAGGCTTCTTATTTGTTCATGCCATGGGTATTTGCTTTGGACTTGAAATCTATACTTTAAAAGTGACCTTTGAAAAACAAATATTTCAAAGTGTGGACTTTTTTCTTGTTGTCTGCATCACAAAAATGTTACTATCTAGGTATGAAAAATCTACATGTTCATTTGAATGTAAATTACTGTTCTTAGGACCTAAATTTTCTCTTTAAAAATATTCAGAATCTATGTATGTATTTCTTTATCTCTCTGTACATGGTGTTTCTAAAAGAACTTTCTTTCTGTTCATGGCATATTTTCAAACAATTCAGAGCAGCTTTCTCCTCAACATAATTTAACATAATTTTTTTCTGCATCTGATAGGATAATCCGAATACTTTCTGTGTACACAAGGCACTGATAAGACCATAAAAAGTTATATAGGAAATTAAATGGAAATACTTTATATATTTCAAATAGTTTGGATTAATATCACCCTATTGTGGCTTATGTTTCCCACTATAGTATTAGTCAGATTTACATAACTGGGTTTTAAAAGGACAGCACATGTTTCTCCAGTGGCAGGGTTAGATAGTTGCCCTTAGCATTGCAGCCTGGTGTTTCATAACTACACAAATGTTAATGGAGTCCTTTTGGAAGACAGGGACACCATATCAGGAAATATTCAGGACCTAGCATATCTTCTGAGGTAACTGGGTAACTAGATTATTGAGCTGCTGTTCTCTGGACCTAGTATTAAAGGTTAAGATTTGTCTATGTAATAGAATGTGTCCTAAATGAGGGTGTATATATTTAAGAAATTTTAATTCACATGTATATATTGTTACCTGATACATGTATAGTGCATTCATTGGTCATGTATGGCAACCATCCAAAATCATTTTTCAATCATCTATTAGAAATTTCTCAATAGTAAAACTGCAAGCTGCAGAACCCCTCTTTTTCCCAAAACTCAAGGATTAATTTCCCTCCTTATTTTCTGCACTCATCAGCCCACCTGGGATGACCGTCAACAACTTCTCCAGATGCTTTTCACTTCTGAGGAGCATGAGCACATGTGGAGTGTGGATCAAAAGCTCGTCCTGGGAAATGACAGTCATCCAAGCACTGACCTGACCTGACTTGATTTTGTTTTTCTCTCTGTTTGCCGCACGTGGCACCCCAACGAGGATAGAGGTAAGGAGACTCTCAAATGGTATTGCCAGACTCTCTTGGGCACTTTAAAGGCAGCAGCTTGAAAGCTTACAAATTTGTCTAAGGTAACTGAGGTAATTCAGGATCCTGATGAGACTCCATCAGCTTTCCTGGAGCTCCTCCTAGAGGCCTACCACATTTATACCCCTATTGACCCAGAGGCACCTAAAAACAGACTTGCCTTAAATGTTTCCCAGTTGGCCCCAGATATTAGGAAAAAACTTCAGAAGCTGGAGGGATTTTTTTTAAAAAAGGCTTTATCAGAGTTAATAGAGATTGCTCAAAAGGTTTATATTGCAAAAAAGAGGGCCATTAAAAACAACATGCCAAGTCAGAGAGTTCCTAGGAGCCCTTGGTTACTGTCGGCTGTGGATTCTTGGATTTGCTGAACTAGCCCAGCCACTCTATGCCTCCACGGGAGGCAAGCTAACAGAAGGGCTAATATGGACTGAAATAGAAGAACAAGCTTCTCAAAAGTTAAAATTGGCCCCTACTATAGCTTCTACTTTGGCTTTGCCAGACCTAACCAAGCCTTTCCAACTCCATCTGGCTGAGAGCTGAGGTATTGCCAAAGGGGTCATGACTCAATACCTGGGTCCCTGGAAGAGACCCATGGCCTATCTCTCAAAGCGGTTAGATACCACCACTGCCGGTTAGCCAAACTGCCTGAGAGCCATAGCTACTACTGCCCTGTTGGTTAAGGAGACCACAGAACTGATGTTTGGACAAAACTTCAGATTGTGGCTCCCCACACAGCAGAGGCCCTATTAAAGGGTCCCCCTGACCGATGGCTTTCAAATGCCAGAATCGTCCAGTACCAGGCACTCCTACTGGACCCAGGCCAAATGGAGTTTCTGTCTACCATGGCATTAAATCCTGCCACCCTCCTGCCAGATGGTGACCCAGAGCTACCCCTCCATGATTGCCTAGATGTTGTAGATGCCACTTCTGGTTTAAAAGCAGACCTGACACATGTTCCAATCACCAACCCGGAGGCCACTCTCTTTACTGATGGGAGCAGCTGTCTCTATAAAGGTACCAGAGTGGCTGGAGCCACCGTAACCACAGAGACTAAGGTAATATGGGTCCAAGACTTGAGATTGAGTATCTCATCACAAAAGGCAAAAGTAATGGCCTCCACCCAAGCCTTAAGGTGGAAAACAGGTAAGATTATAAATGTGTACACTGACAGCCGATATGCTTTTGCCACTGTACATGTCCATAGGGCCATCTACCAAGAAAGAGGACTTCTTACTAATGGGGGGAAAAAAATAAAAAATGCTCCAGAGATCCTAGATCTCCTAGCTGCAATGTGGCTACCCTGAAAGGTGGCCATCATACACTGCAAAGGACACCAAAACATTGATGCCCCCATGTCCTAGGGAAATGCCTTGGCCAATAAGGCCACCTGAGAGGCCACCCTAAAGCCAGTGAGGCCTGTAGAGATTCTCGCTATACCTCCCCCCACACACCGATTTTGGCCCAATTCAAGTACATGGACTCAGACTTAAAATTGGCGAGAGTTTTACAAACAGCCCTCACATCAGTGGGATGGCACAGACTCCCCAGTGGGTGAATTCTTGTCCCTGAGGTATTGGGACAAGAATTGATTCAAGAAACACATAGGCGCCTTTAATCCCAGCACTCGGGAGGCTGAGGTAGGCGGAGCGTTGTGAGTTCGAGGCCGGCTTGGGCTACAACGCGGCACAAGGCCGACCTGAGCTACATAGTGTGACCCTGCCTCAAAAAAACCAGGGCCGGGAGTTTGGCTCAGTGGCTTAAGCGCCTGCCCTGGCAGGCGCAAGGCTGTGAGTTCAATCCCCGGT
>RJWM01023764.1:0-31849 GCA_004363535.1 Dasyprocta punctata
TTGGAATGGTAATGTTTACCTTGTGCCTTTATATGTTGGAAGTGCTTAACCTGGTTTTCATTTGTACAGGGGGTTACAGTTAAGAGTTTGCCATAGATCTCGGAAGAGATTTGGGACTTGGACATTTCAGCAATGCTGAAACTGGTAGGACTTTGGCAACTCCTAGAGATGGACTAAATGTCTTTTGTAGTAAGAATGTGCATGAGTCCTTGGGGGTCCAGGGGTGGAATGTATAGGATATGCTATGTACTCCCAAGTCCTCATACTTTTGATGGGGCTGAGTCTGATGCTTGTGATCAGTTTGTTGTCTAGCACCAGGATTAATGATGTGACTGCTACACCCGCCCAGGGGTGGAGCTGAGATACAGTATAAGGGAAGGCGGGTCTTCCTCTTGCTTGCTTCCCAGCTTCCGCCCTCTCTCTCGCCAGTGTGGATTGCAGCTTGCAGCTTGCAGCCGCCATGAACTGTAGCCCCGTCATCCCATGCTGCCTTGGAGCCCACTTTATGGACTGAAACTCCCGAGAAACTGTAAGAATAAACCTTTCCTTCCCTAACTTTGGGCGTCAGGTATTTTGTCTCGGCAACGAGCAAAAAGTAACCAAGACACCAACTATCTAATAACTTGATCTAGAAATAAAGCAAATTCTTCAGGCATAAATGCAGGCCAAACAGATTTGCATTACTAACCTCTGAAGAACCAGGGTCCATTACATTATTTTTAAAAAGATATGATATAGAACAATGTAGCAAGATGCTGAGTCACAAGACAAATATCCTGTCCTTACCCTAGTTCTCTGTTTATTTGGGTGAGATTCACAAATATGATCCATTTTGTTGCATAAATATGTGAAAATGCATTATCTACAAGCTGCTTTTATCATTAAAATACTTAATTCTGTGATTTAGGAAAGAATAATTCAAATAAATATAAAATCTATACTAAGAAAGAGTTAAACCTTGATAAATGTAATGTACCAGCACTTTGTGCATCCAAATTATCTATAAAACCTAACATGTGCTATAGAATTTCCTTTTACATCACGGAGTCTGCATTTTATTTATACTAGGAATATAGCCAAGTGCTATTGCCCTGAGATACATGCCTTGCCCTGTTTTTATTTTTTATTTTTTGAGATAGAGTTTCACTAAGTTTCTGCATTGCCCAGACTGAGTTTGAACTTGTGATCCTCCTACCTCGGCCTCCAAGACAGCTGGAATTACAGGTTTGCACCACTATACCTGGCAGTCAGACCATTTTGGAAGAGAATTAGTCTTAGAAAGTAATGTTGTTCTATGACAGCAGCCACTGTTCTAGAGACTGTAGTCCTTTAACTCCAATTTACTCTCTTGCTTCTTTTTTCCTCTTATAGCTTTTCCTCCCTTCTCAATACAATCTTTCCTTGTGTCAATTTCTGAGAGCACTTCATGCCAGCCATTTTACCACCTAATTGACTGGATTATAGTTTATCTTACAACAGACCATATACAAGTCATGTCCAAGAACATATTCTAGTATCTCTCCAAAATGGCTTTGGAGTATCAATCTCAAATTGACCACAAAATATCTCTATTTTTTTCAGAAAGTGTTTGCAAAATCTTATAACTGGGGTCAATTTACATATAGGCAAACTTCTACATGTAAGTAGATAGTCCTTTCCTGATGATTTTGTTTTACTTCTACAGAGTAAATTTTTAAACTTATTTCCTAATCGTAAAAATTGATCACTTTAGAGTTTAGTCATTCCTCTGTATTTAATCAGCTACAAAGATGTCTAGTCAGATTTAGATGTCTGAAGATGGCTTATGATGCACACTTATTTATATAGGATGTATTCATCTTATAGAACCAGTATAACTGGCTAGTTGGAAGATGTTTTGGTAAGTTAGGATTCTTTGGTGTTCCTCTGACCAAGTGTTGTAGGTAGATCCATTAATGGTTGTTTCTGGACAATCTTTTATCTTATTACCCATAATTTAATTTGCCCTTTTATTTCATAATTATGGAAATGAGTTAGAGCTTTGGTATTTTGGTTTTTTGTTTGAAACTTTTGAGTAAATGGCAGAAGACTAGGGGCAAGGGAAATACTATAAAATGCAGATCTTCTAATTAAGCTGCATAACTAAAGAAAAGGTTAACATATATTTAAAGTATCCTATAACCAGAGATAGACTTATAAGCAGGTGACAACATACAAGAAACAAAAAATCAAGAGCACAGAAGAGATTCTTTTTATCTTGATAATTAAATATGTTTTTCGTGTATAAGAGGTTACTGGTATACATGCATTTTATCCCCAGTGAGGCCGCACACATTTATCCACATGCACAGGAGGGGCTCATTCCTTGCACAGTGAATTGCATTAAACTATCCTGAAAGTCTCATTCATCTTCAAATATCTAAATTTGTATTTCTACAGTCCTCAGGAGCAGCCATTGTCTCCCACGATATTCATACTTTAGTAATGTGTTTTGGTCTTTGTGTTTTGAACTCTGTCCTCTCTACAATGATAGATCTGTTTTCTTGGCCTTGGAAATTTCCTGCTACATAGCCATTCCTTAGAGGGCCTTCTTACTTTTCAGTTCAACTACCAGAAATCTTTCCTCATCTTCATCAGCAAGCATTGCTTCCACTTCATGAATTTACTATGACATGATTTTAAGAAATTTTGATCATAATTTATCTCTATAGTATTGGCCTTCAAATTTAACATACATACAAAGGACCTGAAGGGCTTAAAAAAAAAAAAAACAGTTTCATTAGAATGTGCTTACACAAAGATTCTGCTTCCAGTGTCAGGGTTGGTCAGTGAGTGACAGAAAAGCCCATAGGTGGTGTCTGTGATGCTGATGGCTGCACCATGAGAACAGTGCGGTCTAGGTAGGAAGTGTCTCAAGGACTGATTTGTCTGTAGTCCTAAAGTTTTGCTATTCTTAGAAATGTTCTATGAATACAAGGCTAAACAAGGTCAAGTAGAATTTAGTCACGCTTGTCGTCTAACTCATGAACTACTTGTAGTGATAATTTTTAAGGACAAAAAGAAAGGCAATTCAAGTGTGAAAGGAGCTTCTGTTTGTGCGTATGGAAACAACACATAAGAGAAAGACTTGTTCTTTTCATACAGAGAAAATTGAACTATAGAAAGCAAAAGAAAGAGGAACAGACCCCATTTCATTTCACTGAAATGGTCTGGTATTCCCATGTGCTGACAAATCTACATTTGTGAACTCCTAAGGGTACTGGAAAAAAGAGCAGCTCAATTTAAAAAGGAAAAATAATTTAACAAAATTAAATATTAAAGTACAATAAAATGAAGGTAATCTGAAAATCTTTCTCTTCAGAGTTGAATCATAAAGCTTTTCACATCTTAGAAACATAAGAATCTGAGCCTCACACTAGATGTGGTATCTCTTTGTTAGGTTTTGCATGACCACTACTCAAAAACTGTCCTCATGACACTTCAAGTCTGATTTCCTAATTATTAAAATATGCCATACTATTTTACTCATTGAATTAAGTCTCATCATGTCTAGTCACTCTTAGAAAAATAGGAATTTTAACATAGGGGCAGGACTGAAACAGTAACAACATTTCCTTTTTTTTTAAAATAGTGCTCCCTGATTAAAAAATGACACACCGAATAAAGATTCAATGTTCCATAATTCTGCTCTGTTGACATGAACCCCCAAAAGATCAGAATCTAGCTCTTTCTACTCAATTAAAATATCATTACAGTAAAAGACACATTGCCATTATTTTCCCTCAAAATACTTCCTCTTGCTTTGAATATATTTATTCCATCATTCTCGGTACTTTCTGAATCAGTTCTGGTAGTCTTTTCTGTGCATGTGTGTGAGTGTCTTTAGCTGCAATGTCATGACTGTCTCAATGTCCTGACTCTGGTCAATACATTTACCTTTCATAGTCTTTTAGACTTGATAAGGGGGCAGAAATTTCTTGGTGCCAAATCTGGTAAATCAGGTAAATGAAGACTAACTTTACAGTTTTTTTAAGTGTCTGTCTTCCTGTTGGATAACACTTAGCAGCAGAATTCACCATGTTTTTCACCATGCCTTGTAAAGCCACTTGCTAAAGAGGACTTACAGAACTGCTTCAGAAAGTGGCAATAATGATGATTTAAGTTCCTTCAAGGTAAGGGGAAGCATTTCAAAGGGGATTAAAGGCAATGTGTCTTTTACTATAATAAATTTTAAAACTTTAAACATTGTTCATATATTTTGATCATGCTGTGTACAGAGAAAAATAAGAATTTCTCCTAGTGTCTTGCAACTTTCAAATGCATACACAGACATACACACACAGAATATATATATATATATATATATATAGATAGATATACATGTATATCTATCTATATATATATATATATATTCCATAAATTAACTCCCAGGCTTAATTGTATTTTCATATAAGACATTTTAATGTAGTTTCCATTACAACATTTTTTTCTCCTGATGATTCTGACTCAGAAGTACATTTCTGAATTAAATAATATAAATGATACATTTTCATAGTTCTGTTAGAGGATAAAATATATTTCATTTCCAAATAGCCTGTATATAACTTAAAATGCATTTAATAATACAATATTAAATAAAATAAATAAAATACATAAATATAATTACAAATTTTATGTGAGTTACTGGATCTGGTTACTTCACTCACCTATACTTGCCCATGGAATATCTGCAAAAACAGACACTGACACAAAGTTTAAAAAATATTCTGTCCACAATTGTTCATGTCCTTAGGATGATCACTACACATTAGTGATGCTCAGGTGTGGTACCCAAAGCACTAGCCTCTAAATCATTTGGGACCCGTTAGTAATAGGAATTATTACACCTCATCTTGGTGCTATTAAATCAGTTGCTCTGGAATTGTGACAACAATCTGGTTTGTTTCCTTTTTTATAAGCCCTTCAGGTGATTCTAATGCACAATAAAATTTAAAACTACCGCAGTAAATACATCAGAGATAGAATGAATTGAGAAGTAGTTGAATGAGATAGAAGATGTTTAACACTTACCCACATTCTGGATCTTTTATTCAGAGATTTATAATCTCTGTATCCATAGAATTCATGGTAACCACAGGTCTAAGGCTGCTTGAGATACCCTAAATACTATCTCTGTCTGGATTCAACCTGGAATTCTGCCATGATACATGATCAGGGTTGAAAAAGTTTAGGAAAAATACACATTAGATGAAATGAAATGTAAAGCATGACAGTACCACTGCTGTAGGGAAGAAACAAATTTCATACTACTTAAAATTACCTAGAAATAAATTCATGAATTTTACTTAAAGGGTTAGGACAGAGAGACGATACAACCTAAGTTAAATTGAATTGCTTTTACCAGATCAGAAAGGGAATATAAGATTGTGCTCAGCTAAATAATGATGAAAACTCAAAGAAGTACATATAATGCTATTTATATGAGACATTTGGACTTGAGTAGAGAGTTCTATTCAGATAGATTAAATCTAAATTAAGGTCTATATAAATAATCAGTAATATAAACAGAACAGAAATATTTATTTTTGGAACAGATTTTTTTTTTTTTTGAGAATGTACTTTGCTACTTCAATGAAGAGCCAGAAAACACAAATCCACTAAATGAGAAGGAAAACCTTAGTTACTTTCCTCATTGCTGGGAAAAAATACCTAATGCATACAGTTTAGAGGAGGAGAGATTTACTTTGGCTAAGGTTTCAGTCCAAAATTGGTTGGCTCCCAAACAGGACAGCATGGCGGAGAGCCATGGAATAGGAGAGCTGCTCCAGGCATAGCAAGCAGGAAACGGAGAGTGTGAGGGCAGTAGTCGGGGCTGGGTGGGGGTGGGGGGTGCTGTGTACTTCTTCAAGCCACACCTCTAGTGGTCCATGTCCTCTGACCAGGCTCCACCTCCCAACATCACATTTAGCTATAAACTAATCAGTGGACTAATTCATTGATGAGTATCATGCCCCTAAGAGTGAACCCCCAAAAGCACATGAGGCTTTAGGAGGTCATACAGATATAAAGCATAACAATGATATAAACTGACAGTTTTGAGAAATACAGAGAGAGAGATGGAGAGAGACCTGAAATAAGAGGACAAAGTAGAAAAATGTAAATAAAATGATCAAATTATTTATTGGAGGTGATAAACTTCCATTTTGTCCTTGCATTTATTATAGTTTATTGTAGTACACAATTCGATAAGTCAACTTAGAGGTGGTGCGTTTTAAGTAACCTCTCTCCCTTCTTATACTGAAGGATGTGACTTCATTATTGGAAAGTTTAAAACCTATCAGTGTGTTCTAGGCATAGGTTTGTCTCATTACCTTTCCATGAAACTCATCGATCCTTTTAAACTTACAAAGTCGAAGTTTTATCAGGTCAGAAAAAATTATTTTATTATCACTTCGATTAGATTTTTGATCAGTTTGTTTTGTTTTGATTCCCTAAGGATTGCTAGCTTTTTATAGACTGCATTGTTATAGAAGATATTTTTACTATTGTAGATGGCAAAATCCAAAACAAAAGTGAATCAAGAAGATTCTTAGGAAATTCCTACCACTGCCTAGTAGATATGCAGAAGAATAACTAGAAAAACAACTTAGTATTATAATATACAACAAAGAAATATTAATGTGTCTCACTGAAAATTAGAAGTAAAAAAAATCTAAACTTTTGGTACATACTAGAAAATGTTGAACAAATGGAACATCTCTTTTTGGCTTTAAATGTAATATGTTCTATATCAGGAACACCAATAAAGTACTTTTGTAATGAAATGTAGTACAGTTCTATAGTATGAAATACACATTATAGAAAGTTATCAGAATTGAAAAAAGGAAGAAAATTTTTTTTTTTTTTTTTTTTTTTTTTTTTTTGCAGCACCGGGGATTGAACTCACAATCTCGCGCCTGCCAGGGCAAGCGCTTAAGGCACTGAGCCAAACTCCCGGCCCTGGTTTTTTGAGGCAGGGTCGCACTATGTAGCTCAGGCCAGCCTTGTGCTCGCATTGTAGCCCAAGCCGGCCTCGAACCCACAACGCTCCGCCTACCTCAGCCTCCCGAGTGCTGGGATTAAAGGCGTGCGCCACCACGCCCGGCTAAAAAAAGGAAGAAAATATTGATTAAAACCTTGATAGAAGAAATACATGACAATTAATAATATAAAGATTATACCTTTCTTTTACATCAAATATATCATAAGTAAAATTGAAAATCAATTATATCTGGGAATGTATATCCAATAAATGCAGCTTAATATACATACTTATATATATTTACAATTTTAGTATGTGTGGTATTACTAAAATTTAATTTCAAAAATTCCTTAATTGCTTTATCATGATTAACACCTAGTGTGCCATTGAAAAGATAGACGAAAAACTTTTCTGAAGTACCACCATGGTATGATGCTGATGTGAAGCAGCTTTTCAGAAAGCACCGTACCTTAGTTGCAAACACAGGAAAATCTTAAAACAAGCATGGCATGCAATTGTTTTCCTATCTCATAAGAAAACTTTACATAAAAGCTGAATAAGCTGTACATTATGTGTATATCTGAATAGAGTTAAATATGCTTTGTTGTATCTTATTGGATGAAGTGTAATTTGTTTCAGCACTTGGAGAATGCACTTTGACAATATGAATGAAGCAACCAATATTATACATATATATAAATTATATACATAGCAACTAAAAGCATATATATACTTATACACACATACATATACATTTATACATATATACATATATCTATATATACACACACATATATATACATATATATATAGAAAGAGATAGAGATAGAAAGAGAGTCAAAAATGTACACACACTTCAGGAAAAGAAAAACTTACATACATATTTTAATATTACCTTTGTTGGGACATCATGAGATTAACATCATTTACTTTTGGCCTTGACAATTTTAAGAGCTACTCAAAGTGGTGACCATTACCTTCCAGGCATTAATGATTACAGGGAAGCACTGTTTGGATGACTTTGGTCATCAAGATTGCTGCACATGCATTTTCAATATCTTCTGTAAGGGCTGGCAGTGTAGTGGTTTTTCTGTGATATACGACGTCCTCTGCGTCCCCCATAGGACAGTAACACTATCTGTTGAAAAAACGTAATATTTTTATTTTTTTGAAGTGTGTATACATTTTGGTGGTCTCTCTGTCTCTCTCTGCCTCTGTCTCTGTCTGTCTCTCTCTCTTTTTCTCTGTGTCTTTCAACACCCCTTGACTCAATATTTCTATTCCTAGAAAAGTAATATTCATAAGAATGATTACCTTAATTATAATCTTCAATGAAACAAACAATAAGAAAAATCATGATACTATATATTATGAGATATGCTGCTGCTAAATTTTCATGAGGAGTTTGTGATAGCTGAGGAAAAAAATAAAAAATGTATAATTACAGCTTTTAAAAATACACAAGAGAGAAACACACAAGAGAGAAAGGAAAGAGATAACATCTGAAAGGATATAAAAATATGTTAGCGATGCATGCTTTGAGAAAGCAGGGAACATTTGGCTATCTTCGTCATTTACAACTTCTCTTTTAAGAATATATTCTAGTAGAATGTAATTGAAAGTAATATTTCAAAAAAGATACAACTTTGTTCAGTTTACAAATGAATGGCTTGTCGAAGCAGAATGTTCTGTAGTGCTAAATTAGAAGGCAATCACTCCTCTTTTGCTAAAACTGTCTTAATAAGAATTTATAGAAACAGCAGAGTCCATCTTTTCCTCTGTGTCTGCTTGGTTGCACATTCACAATAGTCTGCTTGGTGCGGTTGCTGAGTGAATGATCATATACCTAGTCTATGTGACTTATATCTGTGAAAATTGTTGCTTTTAAGGAAATATTATTCCTGGTTGAATTGTTGTACTGTAAGTTATGTGACCTGGGATGTGACCAAAACAAACAAACAAACCACACCAAAAACAAACAAACAAACAAAAAACTGAAGAGGAAGAAGAATTGGGCAAAGCACATGACTGCTACAAAACAGCAGTGAAGTTTGTCAAGAACAAAGTACCCTTAGAATGTGGGAAAAAGGAAAATGGCAGGAGTGCTTAGGTTGCAGTATGCAGGAGTTTAAATGTCTTCACTGCTTTAAGTCACCTCCTATCAGGTCTTCCAGAGCGTGACTGACAGCACGGTTGACACGGTGCTGAGTCATGTCAGCTGTATCTACTGCACATGTCCTTTTTTTATAATTCACTCTGTTATAATTGCATACAAAGGATGCAGTCTATATGCATGAACTTTCAATGAGCTTCATGGGAAGAAAGATTAATCTAGAGCACCCAGAGTGGTCTAATGTGCCTGCATCTTAGTTTGGAAGCTTTGGAATTTCTCCTGGTGGAATTAGGGCCATTGTTTCCCTCATCTCCACCATCACATGGTAAGCCTTGGTACTGGGTTGAGGTTTGGCCCTGGTGCATTTTCCAGGCTCTAGTGAGCAGAATGGAGGGTCCTGTAGCCAACGGCTGTGTGTCTATATTAGAAAGGGAAAGTTCAGAGCTCAGGAAGATATTCTTAAGTACTCTTCAGTTCAGAATGTCATCATGAAATGCTTCTTTCCTAGTACAAATTAATCTTGATTAACCATTGTTAGTAGTGAAGTACTTATGTTCATTTTCCTCCTTTTTCCATAGCACAGTAGAGCCATACATCATAAAGTAATTGGTTATTGTTTTAGCTAAGAAAAATGTGTTTTATGTTTCACTCTGCTTCAGAAAGCTAAGTTACACATTTCTGATCAAACTGTTTTGTCAACATTCATATCAATTTGAAGAGTTTTACAAAACAAAATTCTTTTATAGACACTTAGCTATTAATAGTTTCTGCAGCAATTTACAGATAAAGTCGAGCTAGCTGGAAGAGTTAATTACCAGGGCTATACTTTGATTTGGTAAAAACAAAAGAGAAAGGGAAGAAAGGAAAAGAGGAGAGGAGAGAGAGGGGAAAAAAGAAAAAGTAAGTCACTGGGAAAGTTACCCATATTTACTGGAGCTTGTTTTGACTTAAATGTGTTAATTGAACTTAGCCAAACTGTCTTGTCTCCCAATTCATTAGCAATATTGTAATTAAAAGAGCACCTTCAGTTCCAGAGGGTAATGACCTTTTTAATTGAACTTGGGAATTCAGATTGCTGCTGAATAGTAGCGAATTTTAACGCTGAATTGAAACGCCAAATTTTCTTCTGGTAAATGTACAACTGAGAATCAAACGTGAATTGCCCTAGCAGCTTGCTCTTGTTTCAGTAAGTTGTTATCCTTGGATTTTGAGACTATTGTGTGCTTGATTGGCACTTGACTGATTCATAATGGTTACTTGTCCAATAGACATTATTACATATTTGGAAAATATTGAACCTTTATAAAACACTGTCTTAAAACAATCGGTATTTGCACTTCCCTAAGATCTCTTGTCATCTGTTTCATTATTTAAAAATACATCTTTGCATTGTTTTAATCAGAGCAATTTTTAAAAAAATCAAATGCTAAACCACTTAACCTGAAGAAAGACATGATAGGATTATGTGTCTCAAATAAGTTTGTTTGTTTGGTTTCTGATATAACAGTTGTGAATGTGTATTCCAGGTTAGTGATGCCTGTGTTTCACATATTTACTCAGAGTTTCTGCTAAGTAGCACCTCTGCCTTCCTCACCACGTGGTATTTAAGGCCACTCGGGTTTCCTTCACTCTCAGTTATAAGAGAGGGTTGGAGAATGTAGAAACAACAAGCTGGTAAAGAGAGATATACTTACTGAATGAAGTAGAGTCTGCATGTTTTCCAAATTCCATTTATTCTTTCCTCTTGATCAATGTAAAATGGTTTAATCTGTGGGGAACCACCCAGACAACTCTCCTTGAAAGAAGAACAGCTATCTCCATTTTGGATAAACTTGGCCCTATCTCCATGTATTGATATGTTCAGAGCTGGCTAGTCTATTTCTTTGTCCCTTCAACTGGTTTTAAGCAATATAAATTGGGCTAGCTGAGGAGCTGATGTTTAATCTCTGAAGCAAAGTGACAGGTCAGTGTCATCCTGCCAGTGACTCCCCAAATATGTGGTTGAACCAGGGAGGATGGAGAGCCATGCTCCACACTGTTGGCTGGGACTGAACCAGGGCAAAGAGGATTGTATATCAGAACTGAAGCACCGACCCCAAATTATTAGACACCACCTCGGTTGTGTTATGCAGATTACTCTCTCTACATTTCTTGCCCTCTGCATATCACAGAGGTGATCTCAGACTTCTTGCCTAGTCCAGTTCATGGTAGTCACGACAGTCATGTATTTCCCACCACTCTTACTATCAGTCATCCCAGAGCCACTCCCCTTTGTTCCAGTGAACCACCATTTTGGCTGGACTTAGGACCCCTTGGCTCCCCATAACTGTGTGTGTCTTAGTGTCTTTGTTCTCACCTTCGGTTGTGCTGGAAATGGTAGATTAACATTAACTAATTAGAATTATGGTAACTTCTCTTTGGAATTACAAATATAAATCTTGACACCAATGAGGATGGGAAAGTGATCTTTATATTAATATATGCTTTGAGTCAATGGGAAAATTGAAAGTATTTTCAAATATTGGATAAATTGTGCTTACTATATATCTATTACTTTTCTTGATCATTTAGATGAGGAAAACTTTTTAATGTTTCTAATCCCAATATGTTAAAATTGTGAGTTGTAGGAATCCTGAAAGCAATTCCAATTCAGAGGCTTTACACTCTCCTTCTGTATATGCATCCAAGTGGTGATTTAGTCTTTGCATAAACAATTTCTTTGATAGGAAACATAACTATCTCCCATAACAGTTAATTCCGTATGTAAATATGTTTGACATACTACTGCTAATGATTCTTATTGAGCACACGTTAAATACTCCCATGCAAGACTTTCTGTATTTGTTTTTTTACTTAGGGCTTAAACCAACCAGTTTTAGAAAAATAAGATCAAAATTTTTATATCCAATGTCAGACTGAATATGCCATTTTATGGAAGATCAAATTTTTTTTCTAGTGCTGTTGGGTAATGTATCCAACTTATTCCAATAAGATGAATCTTCTCCATTTACATACTTAAAAAAAATTCTACACAGTAAGCATTACTCTACTGTTTAAAGTTTTTTCCCGTGGTAGTCCTTGAGATATCTGAAGTCAACCCTCATACTTCATGTGTTCTTCCAGATGAATATTATGATTGTTTGGATGGGTGCTTTTAGTTCTTTCATTATCAGCATGTTCTCATCCCTAAAGGCTTTCTAGTTTATTTATTTATTCATTTATTTATTTTAATATGGGTCCAAATGATACTTAAAATGGAATTTAGTGTTCCTGGGCTGGCACAATTAGAATTTTATAAAATAATTCTATCATCTCAAGTGCATAAGCACTTTACTAATTTAGTCCAGTTGAATTGCCTTTCAAAGAGAGGTTCTGGTATTTGTTTCTATTCAGTTGAATACTGCATTGACATATGAATTTATGAATTAATTAATTGCTGATCTACGGGCTTTAGAAATTCAATGATATTTATTCTTTGTAGCTTCCTGTTTTATTCTGTGAAAGAAGCCTGTGAAATTCTTTGATTACTCTCTGATTTCTGTGCACTGAAATTTCCGTGTAATTGTAGTGAAAAAGAATCAGAGTATGGACTCACTCAAAGAAAGGAATATTCTTAAAATAATAAAGTACTTCCCAAAGCATTTAATATGTATTCTTTCTTGTTGTTTGGTTGTAGCAGGATCTTATATAGTCCAGACTGCTAGATAGTCCAGACTGGCCTTGAATCACCTGCTTCAGACTCTCAAATGCTGGGGTTACAAACATGTATCAGCACTTCCAGCTGTGCATTCTTTCTAATTCTGAACACTACACTATAATATCATTATTAGTTCATATATCTCACTGTTGAAATTGATTAATGTGTCTAAATCGTTAAAGAAGATTCAACGAAAGCGTGCTTTTAGCTTTTTTGTGTTGTCATGATATTGATAAACATGTTGACTCAAAAGATTAACTAATCAGAAATGAATTATATATTAAAAAAAAAAAACCTCTGTGATATTCCTATTATTAGTTGAACTTTCCAGGATCTTATGCAAAGCTTATACTGTGTTAAAGTGATAAAGGTAAAAATCATTGGACAGTATTATGATCTCTCAAATAAATATACTTGTAGATGGTGAAACAATTGAATTTTGATTTCCATATTCAATTCTGAATGATTGCTTCTGCATACCCCAAAGCAGACAGATAACATTACATTGTCAGGCACTTTATTCACCTCAAAAATGTTAGAATTCTCATGACTTCCAGGTGACCATTTGTCTGGTTTTGTAAAAAGGGAATAATTGGGCATAATTGCAGTTATGTCAATATAGAATTGCTAGTGGATATTATGCTTGATTTGCTTTAGTAAAGAAATTTGAGTTTATTGTTCTCATAGAATTCATTAACCTGAAGATCAGATATCCCATCTCAACTTTCTCGACTCTGTTGAAATGTAAATTCATTTATTTGTCTTTCCCATATCAGCAGCAGTCTAGGTCTGTGAGAGATGGTTTGTAAGAATATGATGAGCTACAGAAACAAGTCAGATAGTATCAAGTAGCACATATTAGGGATAGTTCTCTTCCTGTCCCTTTTGCTCTAGATTTTTGAATCTTAAGGAAGAAAGTAGCCTGTATATCTTTACATGGCTTTGTAGCACTAAGTACAGTATTTAGTATCTAGGAGGCACTGGGCACACATATCTGTTGATTGAAGGTTAAAATTTCCCAGTTTACTAGTTTTAAAAAGAGTAAGACACACTATGGAGCTAAACAATGATGATATGAATTTGCCAATAGGTAACAAATTTTCACACATTATTTTAACTCCTGCTTACCCAGGAGTTAAAGAATTTTATCCTAAATACACAAATTATGTCAATACTCACAGATACAAATTATTCAAAGGCACTTTAAAATTCTGGTATATTTTTCTTTATCTTTTAACACAATTCTTCTCTTTGTATCTAGTATGTGCTAAGGGAATGCAAATTAACTGTATTATTAATTTAAGTAAGTCATAACTAGTATGGTAAATCTTCTGCCAAAAAACACATAAACACATTCCAAAGCCAAATATAAAAGAGCTATGATTAGCCTGCTGTTCTTCTTTATTAGTACAGATTAATGGTTTATTCCCTGTGGGTAGAGAGAGGCACAGCCATGTGTATTTTCTAGGATTCTTAGGACCATTTGTGACTCTAAAGAAAACTTTGCATCTCACTGTTCTGTGACAGTGTCCCAGTATTTAATCAATGCAAGAAACCAGGTTTGACCGGACTGGTATTGATTGATTAAAAAGCACAGGCAGAATTTGTAAACAGAACGTTTAATGAGCTAACTAAATTTCTCTACCAGTCAATGACAAATATGTGCTTTCCTCATGCAAGCATTTCAATGTTTCTTTTCTGCCCTAGACCATTACCCCGATTGTGAGTAGCATTGTTGCCAAAGAGAACTCTTAAAAACATTCTTACTAGAAGAAACTTAGGGAGTAGCAATCCATTAATGAAGCAGATTCACATCGATTAATTACATTCAACTTCCTTTGCTCAGGCCTGTAGCACAGCTCCAGGAGGGAAACAAAATATGATGCAAAGAGGAGAAATGCACTCAAATTAAATTTTCAAGTCTGATTTATGAGACTGCTCCCTCTGAAAATCTAGTATTTTTTTCCCCTAATTTCAATTATTTGTTCTTCTGCTTCCCTGACTAGGCTGTTCTAACATCACCCAGTTTTTGGCTGGGAGCCTGCATCAGTCCCTTCTGGCCTTGTTCTCATTACAACACTTTGTCTGGTAGGAGTGAAGACCCTTGAAACTGGAAAACCAAACTATATAGAGCAAAGCCTACTGTTGACAATGGATAGTTAAGAGACAACAGAGGCTATTAACTTACATCGTTGTTTTCTGGTAGCCATTGCAGGGCGCTGCATGCGTGCCATTATTCGCAATCAGGGTTACCATTCTAGTTCCTGCTGGGATTCATTTTTAACAAAAGCAAGGAAGCAAGATGGCTATAGAATGTTCTGTGCAGTGAACTGGCATTTAAAACGTTTTTGATACCCTTAGTCCTTCCTAATCACGTCCTGCAGTTATAAGGCAAAGTGCTTTAGGTTCCTATGTGTACACAAGGGTATAATTTGGAGTATTAACTATAATGCTATTGCTTCAATTTGTAGAAGATTGTAAGATTTAGAAAAATAGGACATAGACTAGGATAGAGGGCATGCTGCATGCCAGCTGTGTGTGTGTCTGTGTGTCTGTCTGTCTGTCTGTGTCTGTGTCTGTGTCTATGTGTCTGTATGTGGGGACCTGTAAGCAGCAGTGGAAAGTGCAAAATTTTATGAGTCTAAATTGGAAATACTAGTATGTTAGCTTTAACTAAGGAAAAAAGTAAATGTAAAACAATGAATGAAAGAATTCTAAAATAGTATATTATAAGTAAATTTTACAGACACCTTCTAAAGAGTATGAATAAATTTGGTGGATAATGGGGTCATTAAGAAGATTTTTAAGGAAGGAAAATGACTAATAGAAGGTATATTTTTGGAAAATAAATTTCTTCTGTAAAATGATATTGTATTAGGGTAGTATATTCAAGAGATTAAGACTGTTTCAATTAAATATAAACTCAGAGTGGAAAGAAGAAGGTAACATCAAAGAGTTAGAAATAGTAGTGGTGAGATTATATGAATTACTAGGTATTCAAGAAAGGAAGAAAGCATACTTCAAGATGACGATAGAATTTCAAAGCTGGGTAGTTAGGAGTATGATACACTGACTTCATCATCGTAAGTTTAAATATGAGGAGAATGAGTAAGTTTACAAAAAGAAGATGTTATGTTTGCTTTTAGACACTTTTGAGGCACAGTACCTGTCAGGTTTCTACAACACACGCAACCTCAATAGGGAAAGGTTTAATTTAGCTCAAGGTTTGGAGGAATTCAGTTCATAGTCAACTGGCTCCAAAGCAGGAACATCATTATGGAAAGGCATGTTGCGACAAGACTGTTGAGTTTATGGTGGCTGGGAAGCAGAGGAGGAGAAGAGTGCCAGAGAGGAACACACAAAGGATCACATGGAATATCCAAGAAAACACATCCGGGACTCGCCCACACACGCAGGAGTAAGCAGGCTAGGCATTTCTTTAGCCAATGAACTTGACCTATCAGGATCAATGAAAGCAGTGATCTTACCCTATGAATGTCTTCATCTGGGTATTTGTTTATATCCCTTAAAGCAGTCTTTATAGTACATCATTGAGTGTAAATAAATGTTTTTCTGAGTTTGTGAGTCATTTAGTAAACTTACTGAGCCAAAAGAGGAGGATGTGAAATCCTAATCTGTAGCTAGTTGGTCAGAAATTCTGTAGGCCTGGACTCATGACTTGTGTTGGTAGAAGGAAGCACATCTTGCGGGACTGAACATTCAACCAATGGGATTTGCTGCCTCTTTCTCACAGATAGTATCAGAATTGAATTGAATTGGAAGATAGCAAACTTCTGGGCACTGTAGAATTGACTACTTGCTTTCTGGCAGAGAGAGATGGTCACCTGTTTTAAAATCACAGAAGTAAGTGATCAGTGTTGTGAGCATGCAGTAGGAAAACTAAGTTTGGCCTTGTTTTTCTTCAGTATACTCAGAAGATAGGAAAAATAAAGAAGGATAAATGTTCTGGAAAATAAAAGGGAATTAAAGAGACCCACATTTTTACATGGCCAATAGCTTAAATACTTTAGAGGAGAATATAATTACCCTCTGAAAAGTTTATAGGAGATTCTGTTAAGGTGTAATCGGATATTTATTTAGAACAAGATGTTGAAGGAAATGTTCAGAAGGTATTTTGCTAGTGTGGCTGAGAAGGCATAGTGGATAATTGTTACTAAGGAGGGATTCAAACTTGAATCAGATTATGGAATCCACAGAGCTAGATGCATCTCGAGCTTATCAAGCAGCTAAAGTGATTAGAGATATAGAATTCTACAGGACTAACCCTGATGGCTCCTCAGGCTGGTGATGAAGATTTAGGAACCTGGCTGGTGAGTGAGGGAGGGAGACTGTCAGCAGGCAGAACTCAGTGGGTCTCCTCTTTAGATGAGCCTCTGGTGATATATAGAAGGGTAGTTCTCTTACCAACCTGAAGAATCCTTCATCAAGTATGATACAGACCTGGATTAAAAAAAATTTCTTAGACATCCTGAAATATGAAGACAAATTAAAAATGAAAACCCAGGGCCAGGAATTTGGCTCAGTGGCCTAAGTGCCTGCCTGGCAGGCACGAGGTTGTGAGTTCGATTCTCGGTAACAGGAAAAAAAAAAAAGGAAAAAGGAAAACAGTGAGGTAGATGAGAATAAGCTAAGAGGAGACCTAAAAAATGGGTTAAAAAGTTCAATTACTTTGAAGATAAGCTGATAAAAATGCTTCTCCATTAAAAAGCATGATGTAAGGCAATAGAGAATGGTAATTTCTGTTATCTTTATACAATTTCTAAACAAGTATTTTGGCAGGTCAGGCTTACTATGTGCCAGTACTGGACTAGAAGACCAACACTGTTTATAATGCATCATTGCTTGAATATTAACTTTGATTTAAAGTTGAATGAGACTTCAACATGAACCTGTTACTGGATAAAATGTACACAGGACATGGTTAACAGAGTGGGCAGAATGACACAGATTTTTCTCCAAAAAGAGGTATACTCAGCTTCAATGTACATTAAAAACGAGTTGCTGTCCCTGAATATGGGGACCATAGTTGTAGAGTCTGGCTGTGACAAAAAAAGAGAGACATGTTTAAAGATAAAATAGCACTTGTCCTGGGTAGTACAACATGGTATATAGATAGCGCATGGACATAGTCACACAGTAAACAGTGAAAAGGTAAAAGTGTTAAGAAACCTGATGTTTAGTACCCAGACCTCCAAATAATAGAGTCTGTGGAGAACCAGTTCTGGTTCTTGGAAACTGAGCATAGTCCAGAACTGCAAAACATGCAAGCACCAAGACAAAGAAGCTTGGTTATGGAAGATCTCAATTCTTAGAGAAAACTGGGCTAAGAGCACTCACAGGACAAGCTATGGGCAGCAATGAAAGCAGATATTGTGGCCTGAAAGCTACACAAAATTTGTAGAGAGCTTCCAAGGAAACTCAGGAGTCATTTCTTGTTCTGCAAATTCCAGACTTAGTTAAAGCACACCATAATTTCAAGTTGTGGTGATACTTTACTCATACTTTCTGAGATGCCTGTTGAACCAGTGAGAACTAACTAAGAATGTGGACTAGGCCTGGGTGTGTGTAAAGTAGAATAGTAAAGCCACCTTGGTAGAACTGGGGAGGAGAGATCCAGCAGGGAAGAGTTGAGATGGGACAGATGTGGGCTGAACAAGGCATGGGGTAATGAAATAAATTGTGAGAATGAAGGAAAAAGGAAACTAATATACCCAGGCAAGAGTTTTGTTGGTTTAAAAAGCGATTTGCCCATAAAACTTTTTTTTTTTTCAGCTGAGAGGGGAAAAATATCAGCTGCTCACTGTAATGTTAACTTGACAAATCAGCTTGCCCACATGAAGTCTGCTTCTCATCTAATTTTGTTTTGTGTCATGGGAGGAATGATATTGGAAAGATAAATTGAAGTGTTCACATGGGGCTCAAGGATTTGTAGCTCTGAAGAAACTTGCACAATATTCCATCTGAGTGTACAAAGAGATACTAAGACATTTCCCTGTGGGTGCAAGCAGGGGAGCTAAGCTGAATGTTCTCAAGCTAGTGAATCCTCAGACGAGAGACTTCTTTTGATGACCTCTGTGCCTCCTCCTTGAAGAGTCAATGTTTGTTACTCTGACATCAGTGTTTTGGGGCTGTGATGGGAGGAATTTAAGCCAAAAAAGTCAAAATTGTAGCATCAGTATGTCCCATTAAAAGCCATGCAACCCAGTAATACTTCAAAAGCTTGCTAAAGATAAAATGAGAATACGGATGTCAATTATAAGTGTCATATATGTCACATTTAATACAAAGAAATAAACATTTATTTAACAGCTAATTTTACATCCCAATATTTATAGTCTATGTGGTTAGCTCCTTCATCTTCCTCTCTCTCTCTCTCTCTCTCTCTCCCTCTCTCTCTCTCTCTCTCTCTCTCTCTCTCGCTTGCTCTCTCTCTCTGTTTTTGTATGTCAGAGAGGAGCAGTTCAAAGACAAAGTTCATAAAAATTGAAAA
Source organism: Dasyprocta punctata (assembly GCA_004363535.1). NCBI lineage: Eukaryota > Metazoa > Chordata > Mammalia > Rodentia > Dasyproctidae > Dasyprocta > Dasyprocta punctata. The sequence goes on from RJWM01023764.1 coordinate 19,322, forward strand.
GGGTTGTAAAAAACCAAAAATATTAGAACAGAAAAGACTTTAGAAATTACTTGGTGTATTAGTTACTTTCCTCTCGTTGCTGAGACAAAATACCCAAAACCCACAGTTAAAGAGGAGAAAGGTTTCTTTAGCTAACAGTTTGTAAAGGTTTCAGTCCTGGTTCCAAGGTAACAGGGTGACAGCTCATGATGGCAGAAGACAGTAAAAGTGACAATAGAGTCAAACCTCTTTCTGTCCCTTATATTTTATCTGGTCTACTGGGATTAGAGCAGTGCCCATCTAATCAGTGGATTGATCCAACAACCACCCACCCTTAATCCCAGCACCCTTAATCCCAACATTGCTCTATGAATCAAACACACATTCTTAGATTCAGCCACATTCAAAAAGGTCCTATGACTGCCGGAGGCTTTGAGGGGACTGCTAGACACAAACCATAACACTTTCTCTTGCATTGTGATTGCACTACACTGACACTAAATTTAACAGGGTACTGTGGACCTCAAACTTGAACAAGAATGCTCATACCGCATCTGTCTATTAACCAGCTACACTTTCCCCTCAGGAAAGATCTGGCTTTTACTACTCTGCTGATGTCTGAAAATCCTTTCAACTTCAAAGTTGTGCTTATTAGCAAAGGCTACAATTGAAGACAGTCCTAAAGAAGAAATACCTCTAGGAGTATTTTGCTCCTATCAGAAATTTTAGAACCAAAAATTTTCATGGAAAGTTTCTGGAAGTGTGAACACAGACACGGGGTACCACTGAAAGAACTAAAAGTGGTGTGTGTGTGTGTGTGTGTGTGTGTGTGTGTGTGTGTGTGTGTGTTGTTTGTGTTACCTTTGGTGTAAGGACCCTATTCTAGTGCAGTGATGGTGAACATTTTAGAGACCATGGCCCTGATGTGTGTTGTTATTTGATGCTTGGCTGCTGGGGTGGCTTGCCTCACCTGTTGACACAGAGGGCTCTGAGTGACCACTGTGGCATGCATGCCATACATTTGCCACCACTGTCTTAGTGTGTATTATATTTCACTTGATATAAAAGTTATATTTTCAAGTAAGGAAAATCCAGTCTCCCTGCCTAAGAAGCTAGCCCCAATTCCCTATTTATGAAGGTATTGAACATAGTTTAGCATTTTGATTATCATGTTAACAAAGGGACCATAATTCATATGTTTTGCTACTGGGCAGCTCTGGGTCACTCGTGGTACACACATGATGGCCCCATTGGAACCAATCGCCTGATGAGACAGTTATGCATGTTACCACTGGTGGTACATGCTGGCGGAATTGTGCTAAAAGAGAAAAACAATGATAAATATAACGTGATTGTGTTATAATGTACTTCAAATACTCTAATATGTCCTGACCTCACTGAGTAGTTCCTAAAGTCACTCATGATCCATACTCTTGAGATAGCAGGACAGAACACTGGCTTTGAAATTATTTCACTGTTTTCAGACTTTTTGTGGTTCTTGGTATTCATCTGTACAGTGGATATATCATACTGAGGATTAATGATAATGCCTGAAAAGTACTTAGCAAAGAATTCAGCTTTACTGAGGATTCAGTAAGTGGTAACAATTATTATAATGGCTGCTTCTGTGGTTATTATTGTTAAGAAGAGTGATGAGGAGAGCATTTATCTACCCTCACCTCTGCTTTAAAGGCCTTACCACCATTCTCCAGTAGAGTAATCTCCCTTCCCCTTTTCTGGATTATAGCATTTCTTAGCAATCCAGGATATTCGTCATTTTTACTGGGAACCTGGATGAATGAATCCTTTGCTTTATCTCCTCCTTTTGTGTCCCTTGTGAAATAGCTTTCAAAAAGCTTAAGTCACATTCCTACCTGAGACACGAGTTTATACATAGTTGTTTCAAGATAAATGTCATTACACTAGTATTCAGCTACTACCACTGTGGCCAAAGAATATCTCTCTTTTCCCACAGCAAATCTCTAGAAAACCCTAAAAGGAGTCAGGCATTTGTGCAGCAACTAATTAATTCAAATATGTCCATCTGACCTCCTCACAATGGTCTCTTGCTCATGTAAAACCACTGCCAGATATTCCAGTTATCTCCCAAGATCATGCTGCTTCTAGGCACCCTGGTCCCTTTACAAAAGTCTCTGGTCATAGCATACATTTTGTTTGTGGTGAGGCCGTGGGTACCCCTTGGACTAAAGCTGCTACACAGTAGTCTGTGTATTAGTCCAAAGAGTACTTCCCATAGTATGACTTTGATACTAGAAACATTTCTTATCTTGTTCAAATACTTTGAATATATCTTTTGTACATGCGGAGTGGAATAGGTATTTCAGATGAAAATTTAGGGTCAGAAAGTTTAACTGGTTTGTTTGAGATAGCGTGCCTGACTAGTGGAGCTAGAAAGACATTACATTATGAGAAAGGGATCATGCTAACTGTAACAGATAATGATCAATGGTCAGTTATTCATTGAAATACACGACAGATTAACTGGAAGATGGCCAAAAAGGACATGAAAACTATGCTTGGCATCTTTGGTCATTAGAGAAATGCAAATCAAAATGATGCTGAGGTTCCATCTTACTCCAGTAAGAATGGCTACCATCCAGGATTCAAAAAACAACAAATACTGGCAAGGTTGTGGTAAAAAAGGAAACTTTGCACATTGCTAGTGGGAATATAAACTAGTACAACCACTGTGAAAATCAATGTGGAGATTCCTCATAAAAGTAAAAATGGAATTTAAACTGATTAATCGCTGTCTCTTCTGCGTATCTTCCTCAAAGAGTTAAAGTAATAACATTATGCTGATAACATGCATACACATGTTTATAGCAGCACAACTCATAATAGCTAAATTATGCAAAAGACTTCTATGCCCATCAACAGATGAATGGATAAAGAAAATTATATATACATATGTATATATATGTATATATTTATATTTATGTCTAGATGTCTCTCCAAATCTCATAGGCTCAGAAATGACAGTTTGGGGAGGTGGCTAGATCTAGGGTGTGTGATGCTGGAATTAAATTGTGTGATGCTGAGATTAAAGGTTTGTGATTACTAAATTAGTACACTGATTGATTTAGCATATTCTGGGTGTGAATAATGAGAAGACCCGCCTTGGATGTGGATGGGACCACCCAAAAGGTGAATAGCTTGGTTGGAATAAAGGGAGCAGCTTCTGATGCTGTGTTTTTTGCTTCTTGCTTCCTTCTGCCTGCCCTGCCACACCATGAACTGTTTCTCCTCTGCAGTGCCCCTCTGGCATGCCACCCTGCTTCAGAGCTAGCCAGTTATGGATTTAAGGCTTTGAAAGCTGTGAACTTGAGTAAACCTTTCCTCCTATAACTTTGGGCGTCAGATATTTTGTCTCACTAACCAGAAAAGTAACTAACACTATATATAGCTTAGCTATAAGGATGACAAATCTTGGGTATTTGTAGGAAAATGAATAGATTTTGTGGTCTTAGTGCCGAATGAAATAAATCAGACACAGAAGATTTAATATTGCAAGATTTTTTATATGAGAAATCCAAACTATAAGTAATTTAAAGAGTGAAATAAAGGAAGGGGGAAAAAATCTATCAAGATGCTATATACCAATTCCTTAATGAGAGTTTAATTATTATTTGCCTAAGCATACACCAATAAGAAATATTACAGACACTGTGTTAGAAAAACAACTATTAAAAAGACATAGACATTATGTTCAAGAATTTTAGAATCTGATAAAAAATGCAAACCTGTAAGAAGATAATGAAATGAAATGTATCAAATATTAAAAGTAGAAGAAAAATAAATTTCTTTGATAGAACAGGGCAACTAAATTGGTTTGAGGAATCAAAGTACAAAGATAAAGATGTAGATGAAAGCATGACATTTTTGGAGAACACTGAGTTGTTTCCCAGAAGCATTATGTACAAAAGATCATGTGCAAATAGTACAAATCATAAAAACCTATAAGAGGTGCATAGAAAAAAATTATATTTAGTAATATTGCACAATACACAGATATCATTTACTTTAGTGATACATGTATTGCCAAAAAAAGGAACAAATAGTTTAAACAGTGTTATTTAAAATTGTTTTCCTATTCAAGCCAGGCATGGTGGTGCATGCCTGTAATCTCAGCACTTGGAAGGCTGAAGCAGGAGGATCATTGCAAGTTTGAGACTAGCCTGGATTATAAAGGGAGCTCAAGGCCAGCCTGAACTGCATAGAGAAATCCTGTTTCATAAAAGGCAAAAAAGTCATTTTCCTATTCAGTATACTAATTTTTATCAATTGAATATACTAATATTTATTAATTGGATATTTTGACAATGCTTTTGGTGCCTCAGTGTTATCATTTGGGTCTGAATTATCTCCCAAAGTGTCTTGTATTAAAGGATTGTTCCCCAGGGTGGCCTTTTTGGAGCTGCTGTGTACTTTTAGGAGTGGGGTATGAGGGAAGCTCCTTAGGTCACTGGGATTTGCTTCCAAAGGAGACTGTGAGATCCTGGACTGTTTCTTCTTTTAATTATTGCCTCTTGAGGTAAGCATCTTTGGTTCACCACGTTTCCACCATGCTGTGCTACCTTCACTGGGATATGAAAAGAAATGCGTCTACTAGATCTTGCATTGTATAGAGCAGAACTGTGGGAAAAAATGAACAAACAAACAAACAAATAAACAAAACTTTCTTCTTCATAAGGTAATTGTTTCAAGCACTTTGTTATAGTAACATAAAGCTGACAAATGTTGCATTCAACTATCACTGGACAAGTATTGAAAAGTTTACATATAAGTGAAATAATACCTGTTGTTCAGAAAAAGGACACACAAGCAGTGGTGTTATTGGAGAGGTGAAGTCTGAGACTAACATAGGGAGACCTTTTAGGCTGCCACTGTGTGAGAATAAATAAATAAATAAATTAGGGCCGTAAAGCAGTTGCCACATGTGGGAATGATATTGAAAGAGGAATTAGAATCATTCCTAGGATTGTATCTTAGATAATAAGATAAGGAGAGCAGAAAATGTTTCCTGTAGGTAAAAACACATTTGTAATCATCACCTATGAAAACTTCAGAGTGATGTGTTGATTTGAGCTGTCACCATTTGTCGGCTTTTGCTTTTGTTCATAACATGAAAAGACTTTTTGGTTCTGCTTATTATATATCATCATGTTTAAAAGCTGCTTACAATCTTCACTGTTAAAAGTGTCACACTTGGGCTACTGTTATCTTCATTACTCATGGCTGCAGACTGGGTTCATAAGGGCAGAGGTGGAAACCATGGCTGAGTAACCAAAGAATCTAGAGCTGCTGTCAGAAGATTAAATTGTCAGCATTCTTTTAGGGAAATCACCTGCTGGCTTATTAAAGCTAATTGCTTTCAGGTACCAAGTTCCTTAGCCAGAGCCATCAGCGTCGCTGTGAGAGAGGTGATTAAGACTGTGCTGAGAGCCTGGAAAGCCAGATGAGTCCCATCTCATGGGGCTTCTTAGCTTCAGGGTGACTGCTTCCTGCTTCTCCATTGTTTTTTTCTTCGTGTTTTTCCACCATCCCTTATTCCTATCCTCTAACACATGGAAGTTTTTCTGAAAATGTGTTAATTTTGCTCCAACATTTGGTGGACGTTTATTAAGTGACTGGTGATTTCTAGCCTCAGGAAATATAATAATGAGTAACACAGCTTCTGCATATTCAGAACTTTCAGGGTAGAATAGGAGACAGACTTTTAAACCTATTTTTATAACACCATACTAAAATTCGAAGAACACTGGTTTGTACAATATTCTATGAAGGCACGCACACGTATCAAGTACAAACATATGCTTACATTTTCTTTGCAGTGATCACATTTTAGGAGTTCAGATAAGATGAAGAAATACTGCCTGTATCAGTCAGAATCCTCCAAAATGAATCGCCTTACTCTAGAGTGGGAAACGGCTAGTCTGAAATCTATCGGGCCTGTTGGATAGAAACTCACACAAGAGATGATATTAGAATCTTCAATACAAAATTTATAGGCAGGCTGGAAACTCACTCAACATTTCTATGTGGGTCTTCAGACAGAATTCTGCTTCTCAGGAAAATTTTAGCTTTGTATTATTAAACCCTTGAACTTATTCTATAAAGCCCATTCACAGTTTCAAGGGTGCTTCCTTTATTGAGGTCAATCAATTAATCACTTTTATAAACTATCTTAACAACAACATCTAGACAAGTATTTGACCAAACAATTGGGAATCATAATCTAGTGAAGCTGATAGGTAAAATTCATCATTGCATCATCTATGTGTAGAAACATTCCCCTACACATTGCAACTTACCCTTTCATTCCCCTTCACATTTATGGCCACAGAGAAATCAAAGTTTGTAATGACGATGCTCAGGAAGGATGTTTTGCTCCAGACATGATAAATTAAGTAACTATTGTGGTTAGTTTCATCTTGTTGCTGAGACAAAACACCCAACATCCAAATTAAAGGAGGAAAGGTTTACTTAGCTCACAGTTCATAATGGTTTCAGTGCATAATAAGCTGGTTCCAAAGTAGGGTGGCACATAGCAGAAGGGAAACATTTCATGGCCATGAGAGACAGCAAAACAACAAGTGGGGAGACAAGACTCTTTCAGTCTCTTATATTGTATGGAGGTTACCTGCCCTAGGGCAGGTGTAGCACTCATACCCTTAATCCCATCCAGAACTATGCCAAACCAAACAGTGAAATGATTTAGTTATCACACACCCTCAATCTCAGCATCACACAGTCTAAAGTCAGATACCTCTGACCACGCAAGGATTTGGGGGTATATCTAGACACAAACCATAGCAGTAAGTATACCACAGAGCTTACCTAGAAAGTATGTTTTTTTATTATTAAATTTAAATGTATTTTATCAAAAATGTCACAATATAAAACATTATGTATGTATCTATTGGCGTATAATCAGGTTTTTCTTCTCTACCTCCATTTTAGTACAATATGGGACTCCTTCTTTTGGTATAGCAGCAAGGGTGGGGCAGTGAGTGAGTGGAGCATGGTTTAGTCAGTAAAAGGTAGCTTCTTTTTGCTCTGGTGGATCAAGTTGGGTGAGGTATTACAGATACATAAAAGTTCCAACTCCTAGGTATATTGGGGTATTCCCTTAGGATTGCACCTTTAAAGTGAATCCTACTCCTGCAGTTTTAGCTAGGACTAGAATACTGAATAGCTAAGAAATATGCTTTGATCCAACACAAAGGGTTTCTTTCCTGGGTTCCATGTATTAGAGGGTCCTACATGTGACAAACACACGGTCATAAATACTTCCATCATTTGGTATCAGCATGGACTTGGTACAGTCTGTAATGCTAATTATCCATTCTCAGGATTAACATTATTCAAGCTCCAGGAAAATGCTTCTTCATGTCTTCTCCTACATTTTAGAAGTAAAAGCCAACAAAACTCAAATACTATAAAAGTGTGAATTTTGAGCTACTTTTTACACCAGAGATAAACAGTTTGCTTTGCAGGATGAGAGTGTGGTAGACTGAGTTTTGAGCAGTGTAAGAGAAAATAATAAGTTATTTTCAAATGCTTCCTTTTGAGGTGAATGCACCACAGCATTGCATAACCAATGATTGTTTTCCTAAGTGGAGATCAGCATCAGTTTTCTTGCTTCTGTTTCTGTTTTACTGGTAAATTAGAAAATCCATACAGATTAGTATAGTTTTTGTACAAGATGACTGAAGTATATATTGTATTGTTAAGCAGTTCATATCACTCTTGAATTTGAATATATGTAGGACTAGCATAACAATTTAGATCTAAAATGTCCCCCTAAACTCTCAGGCCCTCAGAGGTGGGGTTTTCAGAAGGTAATTGAATCATGGGGCACCATACTCAACAGGGAATTAACCCACAAGTGAATTCAACAGCTTCGTGGTCTGTTTGGCAGTGGCCTGGTTAGAAGCGGGTCAGTGGGGTTAACCTGGGAGAATACAGGTCCTGTTTGACTCCTCCCTTCTCCCTCTGCTTGCTGGCTGCCATGACATGAGCAGCTTTCATCCAGGGCAGGTCCTTTCCCCATGCCTTGTGTTTGAGGTTGCCAACCATGAATTAAATCTACTGTTAGCTGTGAGCCAAAATAAACCTCTTTTCCTTTAAATTGCTTGTGTCTGGTATTTTGTCCTAGAAACAAAAAAGAGACTAAAACAATTAGAGAAAGCATGCAGGAGATGTGCTATTAATTCTTTATATTGGCAGGTAAATGAGTATTCAATGTTAAATGAGGCAAAGTTAAGTAAAAAAGTAGTAGCTTTAATGAAATATTCTCAAATTAATATTTTATACACATTATATGCTTTTCACTTTTAAAATTAATGGTTAATTCTGAATAAAAACTTGAAAACAAAATGATTATATTTTTGAGCTTTCAATTTAATTTGATTTTAATACAATACATTTATAATTCCTATTATTTGAATGAACTTACATTTTAATTTGTTATTTGAGCTATCAATTTCATCAAATTTAAAATCTTGACTATTATAATTTGATAAAATAGCTATAAAATATATCAAGAAATATAAATTTTACTGAACTTGTATGGCATGGAATTGTTTTAAACCTTATTACTAATACATTATCTTTTAATCAAAAAACTCCCAGATATGCTGTCAAATATTAAATATAGTATCTTTGATATTTTGCCAGTTTTCAGTCATCTAAAAAGCATTTCTTTCATATATTTTTGATATTTTATTAAGATTATGTTTTAAGCTAGCAGAATGAAACAACATATTTTATTGAAGTTTCTTAGTTTTATTTATACATTTTAAATATTTGACATAAGGTATGTGGGCCTTCACTTATTCCCTTGGGTCCTCAAAATCTAGGTATCAGCACTGCTAAACAAGTAGGCCAACATCTAGGAGAAGCTGTCAATATCCCCAAGATGTTACAATTATTCCAAAGAAAGATGACACTCATAGACTATTTTGTTTTAAAAATTAACTGTATAAAAAGTGTTAATTGAGGAAAATTATGTAGGTGGACCTGTAAGTACTGGAATAAGCTATAATCTCATTACTGAAATTAGCCCTCAGAAACCATGGTGCAAAAGGGGACACTGGATCTGGATCTGGCAAGATGAATAGAATTCCTCCAGGTGGATGCATTTTGTGTGGGAAGAAGTGCACTAGGAAAAGCATGTTGCCTTCACAATATTTCAAAAATGTTCCTATGACTAAAACTCTAAGTGGGAGGGAGGAAATGGAAAGAGAAGGGCTGAGATATCAGAATAGAAAGGGCATTATATGTCTGTCTTGAGTTCAGACTTTATCCTTGACCTGACAGAGAAATTTCATTACAGAGGTTTTAAGCAAGTAAGTGACCATGGGTTTTGCTTTTTAAAATAGGACTCTAGAGCCTCAGATTTCAGACTTAATGTACGTGATAATCACTTAGAGGGTTTATTGAAACACAGATGGCTGCATCCCACCTCCAGAATTTCTGACTCAGTAGTTCTGGGGTAGAACCCAAGAATTTGCATTTCTAACAATTTCTGAATGATGTGATGCTCCTAATATGAGAACCAAACTCTATGAACCACTTTTCAAAAGAGGGGGTGGATGGTAAATTACAGTGTTTGAAGAACTACAAATATGTAAATGTTCCAACTCCTAGATATAAGTATATAGTGCAGATATAGAATATATAGTGTATAAAATATGTGTGATATATTGGTATAGGATAGATAGATACATAGTATTTATAGTACAGAGAGGTACAATTACTTATAATAGAAAAAATAGGGAATAATTGCACTAGATCACATATGATACTGCAGGGATTGAAGAAACAATGATGAAGAGTCTAAATAGAAGTTTTGAGAAATAGCAACTAATTAAATTTGGAGTCTGGGTAAGGAAGTGGCTGGCTTATCTTTGGATGCATGTAAGAGCCCAGGATTGTAGAATTCTAATAACTGATATTAAGGTACTATTTAACTAAATTCCATGTAATGACTCCAGATCACCTAATTTTGGGTATACCAATACAAAGAAGAGGGAAAATATTTAATTAGAGAATAACCTTAGTTCTATTAACACAAAATGCATTAGTTCCATTAGTGGAGGTTTGAAATAAATACTAGTGATATGTTAGTACATTGTTCATCTATTATAGTCAACAAACCACAGTTGTACCATTTTGGATTGGTTAAAGATTGATTTATTTTAGGAATTGTGTCAAGTCTATGAGTTAATTTCTGCTTTGTAAGGTGAAGTTGTCAGAATAGACATTTTTGCTTCAATATGCCCTATCATGTCATTTTTCTGTCCAGAGTATCTCTACACTTTAAAATTGTATTTTAGGTTCAGTAAGATTAACATTACTATCTTTCACAAAGTGAAGGAAAAAAGTCTCATATTTAATGTTTGAATGAACCAGGGAAAGAATGTATACTATGGGAGGTTTCTCATTCCATGTATGTAAGTATGTAAAAATTGTGAACCACACTAACAAGGAAATATTTAAATAAAATATGTCCTATCTATCTACCTTCACACATAAATCCACACAACACAATTTTTGTGTGAAGTTATGTCTTTGGCTGCAATTGCTTATCATTCTGCATCTGTAGAATTTTTGTTAATGGGCCTATGATAACTAAAATGTAGACATAATTCATACATGTTACACATTCATTCCATAATATTTATTTCCTTGGTCATTTCAGTGTAATTAGTAATTAGATTATGCTATTTTAGCTGGATGCGGTGGCATACCTGTAGTCCCAGCACTCAGGAGTTTGAGGCAGGAGGATTTCCATGAGTTTGAGGACATCCTGGGCTACACTGTGAGTTCAAGGTCAGCCTGAACTACATAGTAAAACTATGTTTAAAAAAACAACAGCAACAAAATTGTGGGTTTTTTGTTTAATAAAATTTGTATTCTATTTATCAGTAGTAACTTAAAGATAAAAATAAAATTACACTTATTTTAAAACTTTAAACGTTTACATAAAAATGTTTACTCAAGGAAATGTTTAATTAAAATTTAGAATTATTTTTCATTTCTAGTATTTTTCATATAACTTTTAAAAAGCATAAGGCAAATTATTATTAATGCATACCAATGCTCAAAATTGAAATTACTTAAATAAAATAGATATTTAAAAAATTATCTAAATCATTGTTTTGATATATTACAATGTTTAGTATCCACTTAATTGCTTAGATGTAAATTTGATATTATACTTCATGGATGATATGATTAGCATCACATATAAACACATTTGAGAGTGGTACAAATTGTTTAATATCACAACCTATTCCTCTGTCACCATGTGAACTGTTCTGACAGCTGTAGATGTCTTTGAACAAAGCAACATAACGAAAAAAGAAAATGGATGCACTGTACACCTGGGACATAATACTAAATGCAAGAAAAATACTGCATTCTACTGAGAGGATGATTTGACAAGTTCATTAATTTGCCTTTCTGTCCCCTGAGCACTTCCATTGCTCATCCTATCCCCACACTGGAAAACAATGTCCTTCTTCAGTCTAGATGACAACATATTTTAATATGGTCTGGACACAGTTATCTTTTAAGACATTAAAGAAATTGACAACAAATATGGAGAAACAGTCCCTCAGGACCTGAGTAGCATTCATGGAAACTGATATGTAAGTGCACAGAAATGCCATTCCATATAGCAAAGGCAGGGTATAATGGATAGGTTTTAAGTGCCAAATATTAGTGCTAGGACTCTAGATAGTTTAAAAGGAAAAAGTACTAAATTATAGCTTTCTTTTTCTTAGCACTTTTATTTGCCTTTTTTTCCCTCCCTGAGTTTTGAGCTCTCAGAAATGTCTGTTATTTTGTGAAACAGGTGCTCTTAGTAGCTATTCGAATTATAGAAATCAAATAATAGGTATAATTAAAGTACAGAAAGGCTCTAAGAAGGCTGGAGTTAAGGGTAGGGAAAGAGACTAGACATACAGGCCTGAAAGAGGAGAGTGGCATAAGAAGACTAACAGGGTATCTAGAGGGAAGTTTGAGAAGGAAAAGGGGTGTTATTAAGTCCATTTGGTCCACATAGACTGGGTGGCTTATCAACAACAGGAAGTTATTTCTTACAGTTCTGGAAGCTGTAAGAGAAGAGTGAGGCACTGGCAGACTGTCTATTGAAGGATATCTCCCTTATTGACAGCCTCACATTGCAACCCCACACAGCGAAAGGGAATCCATCCTGTTCATGAGGACTCTTCCCACATGACCCAAGCAGTTACCAAAGTCCTCACCTCCCGATGCCATCCCCTTAAGGGTTAGCATTTCAATACATGAATTTTGAAAGACACAAGCGTTCAGACTATAAAAGAGAAAAAAGGAGATAGAACAAAAATGAATGAATGGAAACGGTTACAAGTAAATACAAGAAAGATAATGGAGAAGGGGGTGGGAAGATTAGTAATTAAGAATTTGTAAAACATGTTTGAGAAATAGCACAAAGTCCAATATTGCAGTAAAGAAAGTACAAAAACAGTAGAGGAC